>VXAC01005347.1:229515-281807 GCA_013399225.1 Rhipidura dahli
AAAAGGAAAGAAAACCTAAATGTAGTGTGATGATCCATAAACTGCAGGCAAAGCACTACTACAAAGATTTCCAGTATTAATGTTAGACACAATCTCTTAACTTCAAATTGTAACAGATATTTTCAAATGCTCCAGATGTGCATATACCTGCAGGGTAGAAAAGATGGGCAAAAAAAATCTATGCCCTTTTTTTGATTCTGAAATATTCCCAAAAAATGAACCATAAGAAAACATTACATGTGTCTGGATTATTTCAAAATCCAGTTAACCAAACTTGAATCTCCAGGGGGTATATTTTCAGATTCCTTAGAAAAATAAGCCAAAGGCTTTAGCGGATACTGTAAAAAACTACAAACAGCTAATGAGAACAACATTTTTATTTCATTCATAAATCTTATCAAACTCATAAACTAGAACACAAGAAGAAATTATTCCCTATCTATTGGTTTAGAGAAACTATTGTTATTACTTGCTGTCCACTCTACGTGCTAAGTATTATTTTAACATAAACAGTTAACAGCTTCTTGGAAATGTTGCAAAGTTTATACTTTCTCTCTAGTTTCAGAGAAGGTACTAAGGAGGCTGCAGAGAAAGTAGATACCATCTGAAGTGAATGAACTGTTTCAGATGTGCTCTCATTTAAGGTATTATTAGAGAGATGAATTTCATTGGGCACTTTAGGGAATTAAAAGGACACTTTTGGGTACCTAGTGATATAAACGTTTGAGCTTTACATTGGTAAAGAAACTTATTGCACATAGATGATATAACTATGTGCATGGTACATTAAGCAAAGAACTTGAAACATCAGGAGCTAAATTGTCAAGGAACACAATCTACCAGAAGCAATGTCTTTGAGCTACATCCACCCAACATACTTTGCACTGTATGTGGCTCAGGAGCAGGTGGGCTTGACTGCTACTGATAAATACAACATTTTAAACACAGGATAAACACTTTCTGCACCTTTCTAAAGCAAAATAATTCTTCTCAGAAGCCAGCACTTTCTCAGATCATTAGTGGCTCCTGGTGAGCAGTCCAGAGCATTTATACTCTGAGGGACTTCCACAGTCCCACAGAAGGCATGAGCAGCTGGCTCAAGATTCTGAACAGCCTTCAAAATAAACCCTGAGTAGAGTTCTAAGCCAGCAACAGTAAACAAGTGTAGGGGGAAGGGGTTAGAGAGGCAGCTTGGCATGAGTACAGGTCACTGCACAAGCCCAGGCATAATAAGCACCATTCATACCAATAACACCAAAATTCATAATGCAACTCAACACAAGTTGATCTTCTGACACTGTTGTTTCCTCTGCCTTACTCATTCTTTTCATGCAAAACCAGACTTAAATAAGTTAGATAGGGCTTTTTGGCAGTTTTTGCAGTCATTTTGTACCACCAACCAAGATAAACTACTCATTATTTTAAAGAGAGAAACTTTTTTGAGACTATGGAAGAAGTGCATTTAAAATCTTTCTATTACTCTTCAGCCATATTCAACATTTCTACTTCAATAAGCTGAAGATCAATAGAGAAAAAGCACCAGCCTGGGGAGAACACAAGAGCAGGCAAGTGTGGTGTCAGCACCTCTATTCTGTCCAGGACAGATGTGCTGACAGGCACAAGTGGCTTTCCAGCAGCAGGGATGCTAAATTTTCTTGTACCCACTGGTGATAACATGCTGGCTTCAAAACCTAATTGTGTGTGAGATCCAGTAGTCATTATATACAACAGTCTGAATTTATGGAACTATATTATTTACATCATTAAAAAATATGTGAAATAATTTGCCCATCTTTTAGAACTATCTACCCTTGAGGAGAGTTCATACAAGCCAGTGGAAAAGAATTCCATTATGTACATCACAAACCAATTAGCTGAAGCATTGCTTGGCTGACTATGAGGTTGCTTTTAAGCTGCTGAACTAGCTCTTGTACAAGAATAGAGAGTGGAATTTTTCTTTTTTTCTTCCTTACTATGGGATATCGATGCATTAATTTTATGCCACTTGCATTCTCTTTGTAAGCTGTTCTTCCTGCTAGAGGTCTAATGAAAAAAAAAATTTAAATGAAGAGTTGCTAGCAATGAGCATATTACAGAATTCTAGATCTAGTAATACAATTGAAACGTGGTACTATGAAGAAAAGGCTTAATAAAAAAAAACCTGTTTGGACCATTGTTTTGCAGTTGTGAACAAAAATTACTTTTAAAAAAAAGATGTACATATAGAACTGATGAAAAAAACCACAGTTTAGAAATTACCATATGTGACAATCAATAACCTGTTCTTAAATCACTTTTCACAAAGTTCCTTGAACCTCTTAGAAAGTATAATGTAATAACTTCACAAGAAAGACCCCTAAGTCCATGCAGTCCAACTGATTTCCATCCAGACTTCTGATGCAACGTCAGGAACAGCTGCTTGAGCAGTGAAAGGTCTTCCAAATTCAAAAACCTCTTGTGTCTGCTGTAGCCTAATAAAGTTGCTGCCAGCTGTAGCTGCTGGGGAAAGAAAACAACCAGTGAAAGAAGGAGCTGCAAAGTCCTCCAGAAAAATGTGTGGAAGGAAGGAAAATGTGTCCCAGGAAGACAGAGCAATGTTTAGATTTGCCTTTCACTCAGTGAGATTCAAGCACATTCATGTAAATGGTTGCAGAGCTTGGTCATAGAAATGTTTAGTCTGAAAAGCACTTCTGAAGTGTCTCTCATGAATGTTACCCAGACTTCAGTTTTGTATCCTGTATTATGCTAGGCATAAAAAGAAAAAAAAAAATATAATGTAATACTCTTTATTCCATGTCTCCAGGAGAGAGATTAAACTGAACCTAATAACAACTTATTTATATGGCTCTCATCTGTCATATAATTTAAAAACACTTTATACAAATATGTGATCAATGATATTGATATTGATATTGATATTATTTTGGTGTCCACCAAACAGGCAAGGACAGGAGTGCGAGTACATGAAGAAGGCATTCGTGTCACCAAAGCTGTCGGACAAGATAAGCAGAACAATATCCTCGGTATACACAAATCTCCTCAGTACAACCAGCAAAGCCAAAACCAAGATGAGAAGTACTGTAACCAGCCTTTGGGAAGGGAGAGGGCATTAGCATAAAAATATCACAAACAGTCAATGAAAATCAGAGAAGGAAGAAAAAATCACCTTGGTCTCAGATACCAAGAACCACAAAGGATTTAACCAATAGTCCTAATTATACACCATCAACTCTGTAGTATTGTATCCTTGGGGATAATGTGTTATAAACCAACAGCTTTGTATAATTAGTAAAGTAAAAGGATTAATCATTGTCAAGAAGTGTGTTGTTGTTGATGAATTATTTTGGTAAGGTTAATCTTCTAAATACTCATTACAGCAATCTATAATTCCTTTTCCTTTATCCACATGTTCACCAGCAACAGCATTATAATAAAGATGCATTAGGTGAGCTATAGAATGCATTGGCTGGTCCAGCAAATCACTTCAGTGCACAACAAGCTGTCAGCATGTCTAGCATAGTCCTTGCTAAATGCAACACAATCACTTATTTTAACAGGTGTAGCATTAAGAAGTTTTGCTTACCATGGGAAGTTTTGACATCATATCTTTAATCCTAAAATTTTATCTTTTTTATAATCAGAAAAAAAATCACTAGGACCACAGAATCACAGCAGTTGCATAGTAAACTTCCAACATGGACCCACCTTGTCACAGTAAAGACAAATTAACACTGACCAGTAGAGAAAGCAACTATAGTATATAATAATTTTATTACTATGGATATATCAATTATTATGGCTATACCAAGTTGCCATGATCTGTGAGATTATACTCTGATGTCTCTCAAGTCCCATAAGTGTAGAAGATTTATTCAAAAAGACACGATAAAAATGAAAGAACACATTTCCAATATTTATTAGCATGCTTTCTGCACAATCCCTTGGGAATAATTTTTCATCTTATATTATCTCTTGAAACTTAACTTCTGGAACAGTGACTTGTTCTAAGCTGGGCCAACCTCATAAAACTGATTTGAAGTCCAAGCAGGCCATGAACAGGCAAGAGCAGAAGTTAGGGTAGCAGCAGAGAGAAAACCACCAAGCCCTATACAAAGCAGTCTGCACAGGTCACAGTCCTCCGCAGAACTGGGGAGGAAAGTAAGGGCACTCCAGCTTGTTGCATATATTTGATATCTCACTTTTCAGACCTGTTGTCCAGGTGAGCTTAACATAGGCACTCAAAGAGCTGGAGGACAGGGGCTGATGAGGCAGGAACAGAGAGAGTCACTAACTACAGGCTCAAATATTTGCAGTCTACAGTAGCTACAAAATATCAAAATCGTAACACTATGATTTTGCCAGAGAGGTAAAACAGTAGTTGTGTTCTAGGAATTTAGGGCATAGAAAATTAAAGACATTATTTTTATTTCTATTTCTTGCTGCTTTGGTTTTTTTTGGAAATTCTCCCAGGACATTTTGGGTTGATCTCTTTGCACTTCCTCAGCAGATCTATGGGGATTTCCAAAATCCAAGCTACAAATGAAGGTGTATATTTTATTATCACATGTAACACTGAGAACAATTAATTAAGGAAAATGTGATGTGTTTACTTTAGTCAAAATCACATAATTTACAGGGACAGATACAGCAGCTTGGGAGGACTGAAAAAAACTATATTCTCTGTAGACAGAACATGATTAAAATGTTGAACATTTCTCACATCTGATCATAGCATTTGGCAGGGGTCTGTATAGTTTGAAGACTAAGCAGCAAACTCAATAAAACCTCCAGTCATTCCTTCATATTCCCCTAATACTGTAGTTAAGCAGAGAGCCTTAAACCTGTAAGAAACCACATGAAATCACGAAGCTTGTTGGCTGGCCATGAGAAACTGTTACAATAACTGGATTTTAAATCACTGATTCAGTGATTGTAAATCATTTGTTTCACTGAAATGCTGAAGTTTACCAGTTTTCAGTTTCTGGGGAAATGGGATAAAAGGTACTCTAGGGTTCAGGAGCAAAGGTACTTTTACAGGATATTTTTCATCTGTCATCTTGACTATTTATTTAAATTCTTATCTGTCAGTGTCTGTTACTTTTTCTCTTACCTGTAGATCAAACTTATTAACACGGGACCAATGACCTGGAGTTTATGCTCCCCTGTATGGCACAATGCAGGCAGGGCCCAAGAGCCAAGTTCCTAAACACTGCAGTAACACCATGAAATACCACTGGTAGTCACCCGTTGAGCTGTATCTCCCTGATGAACACACTGTACCAGTGTAGCTTAGAATGAATAAAAGAACAAGGTCAAACTGCAGATTACAGCCCACCTTCTATGGAATGCTTTGTGCCTTGACTTAAAAGCTGTGTTTGGTTCTAATATTTTACTGACGCACAGCAACTACATACAAGTTTGAAAACCCATTCACAGCCAGAATACCCATACTGTAATTGTGTAGTTCTCCATCAAGAAAAACATCTAGCCAGAATTACAAACATGCATCAAATATCCTACAGTCAGAAGAGTAGGGAGAAAAAAGAGAGCCCTTTCCTTTCTCTCTGGTAGATTGAAATGTAAAGCCTTTAGAGCCAGCTCAGTCTTTTCAACACGCATTTGGACAGTGTCCAGCACAAAGAGCCTGAGTTTCCAATTAAAGTGTCTATTCTCCCTCACAACAGGAATGAATACATATTGAATATGTTCAATAGACATTAATTCACCAAATAGCTTAGGGTGATATTTCCATTTCCTAAAAGAAGAGGAGAGTTCGAAAGGAAGTCACTTGGGCTGTAAACAGAAGTTTATCATATTCCACTTCCTTCTGTGACGATTTTTCTTTTTATGGCTACCTGATTTATAGCACCATACAAAGCTCAGCTGCCAAGTAGAAGGGAATTGGAGCAGCAGCCAAGGCTCCTCTCCCAGATTTTAACTCCATTCTCACTCTGGCCCACAGTGTCCACACAGTGCATGTTTGCAGCAAGCAAACCGGCCTGTAGATGAAATAATCACAGAACTCAAGTCTGCACTCAGGAGAAAGACACTGGTTTCCCACATTCTGAGGGTGTGCCTTCCCAAAGAAACAGGAACAAACCACAGAAGCAGCACCTCTAATCCTTTTCTCACTCAAATTCTATGGTAGGAAGGAAGATACGGTTTATGCCAGTGTATCTAACATCTGAACTTTAAACTCACACCGGCACTAAGGCACCTCTAGCTTGATCATCTGTATTTCTGTCAGATAATAAGAACAGATGGTGATATTTGATACAAATTAATCAGCTAACTTAGCAAAGAATTGGGTATACATTTTCATAACAAGGCATCTGATGAGGCTTGATGAATAAAATTTCCCATGGGAACAGAAAACTGGAAATACCACCCTTATAATAGAAAAATATAACTTATTCTATAAAGAGCAAGCAAGGGTAACCTTAACTATAGAAACCTCAGTGCTTACAATCTTGATGCTATGGGAACAACATTTTCAAAATATAATTGCCAAAAGGTGACTTTCCCACAGCTAATAAATGCCAGCAGACAAATCAGTCATGAATGACCTGTTCTTTTCCTAGAGAATCTTTTTGCAGTAATATAACCATTACCAAATAAAATAACTGGAACTGAAGCTGGTCAGGACATTTTTATTATGTGCTCTTCTTCAAAAAATATTTATTTTTATTATCATTAACATTAGGGGTTTTGGCAGAGAAGACTTGATTGATTTTCTTTCCCCCCAAAAAATCCCCAAGCCTGAAGTGTCCAATTTCTGTGACATTTTTCACAGAGAAGATTAACCCTTTTTTTTCTTCATTACTTTTGGCTGTCAGAAGAATAGCAATCTAAAAATATTCAGGCTAATAATAGAGAGCTTCACTTGAGGATTTTTCTTTTTCCAGTTTAGAACTAAAATGTATTTCAGAGATTATTTTTACCCTTCCTTCTGAATGTATTTTTATTTAGGAAAATATTGTAGTTATTATAATGGCATCTCAGCTGTGCTGAGAATGAGCAAAGAAGTTTATTTAGCATAGCAGGATACAATAAAACCTGCTTTGTTTTGTCTGATGTCTTGCATATGAGAAAATATCCATTATTGACCAAGAGTCAACAATGAGTTCAGCTATAAACTGAGTTAGGAGCTAGCTCTGCACATCTCAGAAAGTTTAGCTTTTTCTGTGCACTCTTTAAATGGGCTTTCTCAAATACACATTCTTGACTCTGCAATTTGTAATTTAAGTGCTATTCATATTATATTCCAGAGCAGCTTAGATTGCTTTTCCCACAGGATACTCAAGATGACAGGGTAAAATTGTTTTGGTGTCAATGCAAATTCATGGGATTCTGGTGTTCCAGAGCTGAACACTTAATTGTGCCACTATCACTCTATTTGGTTCATTGCTCAGACCATAGATGGATTTTACCTGAGAAACACAGGATTTCACAACACAAGAGCTCTTCCTCTCTGCAGACCACAAAAAGGCAACATGAAAACAACAACCACACAACAGGAGCAACAGTTGATAGGCTCATTTGGTGTTTTATCAGGTTTCCCTCTCTAGGATAAATGGATTACCCATATCATGGAGTAACTCTCACCAGCACAGAATAATAAAGTCATGAAGACTGGAACGAACTTATGGCTGTTTTGTAGGCCAACCTCCTACCCAAAGCAAGGTCAACAGAAATAACTATGTCAGCAAAATACACATTTGTCTTAAAAGATACACAAACCTTGTAGGTTTCCCTGTTAACTTTTACCCTTTGAGGTTCTTTAAAACTGGGTATCTTTAATATTGAAGACAAAAAGTGAACTAACCACATCAGTAGAAAGGTCTTCCAAACAAAATGCTATTCTGTTTGGTAGTGTAGTATGACACCTGTTTCTTTGGGCTTATGGTAATAATTCCTCAGCAGGAAGGCAAGAAGCAGAGGTATGTTTATTCGAACAGCTGAAGAGCAGTGCAAAAAGTTTATGATGGGAAGACCATGACCTACAAGAATCTTCTCTATTGCCAGCTGTTTTTAAAACCTGTATCAGTTTGAAACTCTATCACATATAACAAAGAACTAGGAATTTCTTACTTAGTGAAATGAAAGATACAAAGTCTCTGCCTGATGCTTCGAAGAGAAATTATGCAAAAAAATTTAAAATATATTTTTCTTTTTGTCCCCATGGATCTTATTATTTAGCAGCAATAATCCCTACCAAAATAAAAAGGCTTTTTTAGCCTTCTTCACATCTTTCAGGAACCAAAGTCAGCACAAACAATAAGCTAGGAGGAGGTAAATGGGATGTAGTCTACAATTAATGGTGGACAGCCAGTGCCTACCCTTACATTTTGAATTCTTGGTCACAATGAATTAGTGCTGAAGAAAGTCTTTATGTCTAGGCTCTGTTTAAATAAAAAACACTGCTGTAAAAAGAAAAAAAAATTAAATCTACAGTGGAGAATTGATGGCAAATTAAAGAAAAAGTATTTCTGACTTGAAAACAAGAGGAGGAAAGAGTCCTCATTTTACTGACAGAAACATGACAGAATTAATGACAGTATCTCATAAAACTCCTGTTATTAATATTATGTGTCACATTTCAAATATGAAACGACATGATGGACATAAGCAAACACTAGATAGATTCCTTTAGTTGTGGGAAAAAAAAAAGTGTGGGAAAATACAAATGGGAGGGGTAATGAAACTAGTGCTGACCTTTGTTCAACGTTCCCAAGAGCAAATACAAAGCAAATTGTAGCTCGCATTGTGGCAACCTTTTATGGTGCCCTATATTTGATTTGTGAACTCTGCTGTAGTCAATAACAACAGCAGAAAAGAGTGAGGATATAATCCCTCTTCAATTCTTCAGTAATTCCAAGACAAAACCCACTTAAGTGTGAGCTATTTTATTTACCAGTGCAATGCCCAAGAGATTTTTTTCAGTTATTCTTTTTTTTTTCTTTCTTTCTCTTTTTCCTTCTTTGGTTGCAATTTTCAACAGAATATCAAAATGAACTAAACAAAGCTGAAAAGGAAAAGTTGTGTTCTTTTTCAGGAACAAAAAATGTGCCTCCATTATGGTGTTCCTCACAAGAGATGCATAGTCTTCTTCCTGTATGCTTTTAAATGGGTTAACAGTGTTTAAAAATTATTCTTCCTCATTTTGCATTCATTAAAGTAGTGTTTCTCAAAGTACATGTACTGCTACCTTGAAAACCATTTATCTCCTAAAAATAGTGCATTTTTTGTAATCTATTATTTTAGTTCTAATAAAACTCACACAATAAATATTCTCAGACACTGAAAACATTAAGGCATAAAATTAAAAGCCACAGCCCCTGCCCTGCAAAGCCTCTCAGCTGTGTACAGAGATCTTCCAGGAGCATTGTTGGTGTTTTAAAACACTTGAATTGCTGCCAGATGTGCAAGATATGAAATCAGTTTATTGCTGCAGGGTGAGATTTTCTAGAGAAAGGTCCAGCCCTCCTGATGTTTACAGGCATTTAATACAACACAATAGAAACTCAGAATGCGGCTAATGGAGATATGAGTAAGAAAGTTTTCTAAGAATTCAGGGCATATAAAAAAATATTTCAAAGAGAAATTACCAAGTTCTTTCTAGAATTAGAAAAAAACAAGAAAATTTACATTTCTTCACAGACAGAAACGGGACTTCTGTATTACCTTTCTTGAATCATAATAATTGACTACTGATCAAAACAAAGAATTAGCAATCATTTACCATTTTAGACAGGGTTTTTTTCTCCTCTAAAGCTAGAGAATAGACCCTTCCAAACCTTTTATTCATTGGACATGAAAGAGACCACTGCCTCAGTCTCATCATCCCATTCCATTATGAAAAGTGGGGACTCAGCTATCCTCCTAGCACTGTTTGTGTTATGAGATACACTCGTTCTTCCAGGTCTGCACACTGAAAGGTGAATGAATGAGCCAAGGATTTATAGAATCCACTAAACTGTCAGATTCCTCAGAGATTATTCACTAAATAAAATTGAATCTAGAGTTTTATTATTACTTTTTCCAAAACCTGCTCACGGTTAGCATTCCAAAATAGGGCAGTGATATTTTTCAGTCCATTAAAAAGCAAGGACAGAGCCTTTAAAAAGGATGCTGGCATCCTAAAAACACCAGTAAAAATAGGGATAATGTCTCAAGTGGACAAAGCATAATTATTTCATTTACTTTAGCTTGGATAGCTCATGTCTTGGGTTTACCTCATGATGGTTCCCTAAAGAAATAAAGGGTCTCACAGAGATTTTTTTTTTTTTACAGCTCCTATTCTATGAATTTCACTGCCAGACAGTATGACCGTGCCCAAGAATCCTTTTTACATCATTATTTTTGCAATTATGTATTTGGCATCAAGGTACAAAACAAAAACCAGAATAGAACAATTGGTTTCTTACCAGTGCCTTTTTTTGTTTAAGATTTTCAATATTTTTTGAGTCTACTCTTGGCAAACAGTACAATCCAACAAAAAGCCCATATAAGAAGGATTTCCTTTATCCTGACAAAAAATAAGATCAACGCACCAACCAAAACACGGTCTTTTAGTTAAAACTTATCAGACTTAGACATTGCAAAGAACTCCAGCCCCCTCTCGTGACAAACGATCAGAAGACAAGCGCAGTTTCATAATATGATACTACACAGTTTGAAGCTGTTTCCATCCCAATAAAATTCCTTTCGAAAGATTGTGAGGCTGGAAGGAAATAACTTGGCTTCCTGTAGTCACAATGCTCTGTCTTAATTTAGATAGAAATTTAGATAAAACTGCACCAAGTAAGAAAAGAAGGCTTTTTTTACCAATCAGCATGAATTCCTTCCACCTCTGTCGCTTAAGAGCTGCTAAGCCTTCTGGATATAAAACATAGTTTTGGTATAACATCTTGTTCCAGTGGTGCACAATGAACACAGCTTTCAGGACCACCACAACATTAGCACATGCCCTTTAATCAGAGCACTTTTAGCATAAATTCTTTGTGAGTATGATCGGCAAAAGTGCGAAGGACTAAGAAAGGAATAACACATGGCAAAACACCCAATAATTTTTGACCTGGTCTGACATATCTCTGTATATGAATCTGTCTAGATACAGATACATAAAACTATTTGTAGATGTTGTATCTCAGAAATTACAGTTCAATAGTGAAGAGAACACCAGCCTGCACTACACCGACTGACTCTACAAATGGAGCAATTCAGCACTGGTGTATTGGAAAACCAGCAGCCATTTTCCCTGCTGTTAAAGGAAATTTTCCAGAGACTTATTTAGGGTATGAAAAAGCTAATAACTTTCAGGACTCAGGCAGGATCCCAAACATAGAGTAAATTATCATGGTTTAAAAGATTAGGATGACCCTTCTTGTATATCATTTCTAATCCAGGATTTTACCCACAGGTAGGTAAAATACATTGTAGATGTTCTGCAGATATAGAAGAGATTTGTCCCTGCTATGCAGACTTGAAGAAGCATTTGGGGTCCTGAACATGACCAATGTTCAGAGCTGTGATGAGATGACAACTCTATACAGACATACTGGTCCGAGCTAACAAACCTTCTACTGAGCATAACTGAGAGAGTCCATTGCATCCAACATGCATAGCAACACTCAAAGTGCAAAGTACTTTCTAACAGTTTTCCAAATACAGATGCTCTGAACCACTCCCTCAAACACTGATGGTATTCCAAAATTATCAATATAACCCTTCATAATAAAGACACATCCATTAAGACAGAAAAGCCTTCTTGGTTACTTCCAAAATGTTTAATCAGGAAAGTACAGTCATCAGGTGTGTTTGAAAATCTTTTTCTATTCAGAGTCTCTCAGTAGCTCCAGCCAGCATGTACATACAGTGCAGAGTTTCACTGGAGGCTACAGAGATCTGTATTAAGCAGCACAAAGCTTTGAAGAGAATTGCTAAGAATCTTCTAGAAGATCAGAACCGGGATTTTTTAATGCCATTTCTATAAACTGCAGATAGACAAAGATCTAAAAGTTTAAGTTAATTAAGATGATCAGTTATACATACAAACAGGCTACCTACTCACCTCAGACCTTATCGAAAGTAAAGTACCATACCTCAACAGTTAACTCAAATTAGTCCATTGACTGGCTTTGCTCAAAGACTGAGCACACAGAAAAGTCCAAAGATGGCAGAAGAAAAATAATATCAGTCATGTTTCTTGTAGAAGTACCTCTTCTCTGAGTGAGCCATGTGCTCTGAAGAGGCAGTTTAAATGCCAATTCACTAAAACATTTCCCTCAGCCTCATCTCTTGTTTCTCTAGTTTCACCATCTGTTTAATCTGGCCGTTTCCTCAGTGACACCTTTTATCTTTCACTCTATCAGTGAGCACAGGTTTTTCAGCACTTGGATTTTAGCTAACATGAAGGGATGCCAAGGAAGACTTTCAGATTGCTGCAATGATGGATAATTCAGTTTGAAATCATGTAAAAATGTATTGTTTTAAGTCAAGTTTAACGCAGACGTGTAATGACGTGGCAATTCTCTTGACTAAAACTGTAAGTGCCATTTAATTTTTCATTCAATATCCTATGTTCAGTTCTGCAGCCTGCCCTTGCTCCTACCTACAGCCATGCTTGTCATTAGCACAGGTACTCGTGACAATTCATTCATAATGACCAGACCTATTCATTATGTCTACACAGCCTTGAGCTCTGTAATGTCATGTGGTCACACATCTCTTTTCCAGCTGGTAGATAATATTTTATCCATTAACAATCCACTTCCTCCACCACTTCTTTTCCCCCAGCAAAACCCTGACAAACCTTTCTGGTATGATGTAAACCCAGACATTTACACACACACAAAGTCTGCAGTACAGACCTTATTATAAAATAATGTGAAATCATTCAGGCAGTTTCAGTGTCAAGTAAAACAGAAGAGACAGGACTATAGCAGGATGTGAGTTTATATTCAGACAGTTTATACTCACAGCCGCAGCTCTATAGTAGAGCAGCAAGAGTTATTTGCCATGATGTTCTATTTCCAGATTGAAAGCTTAAGTACTATTGTTACCCTTATTCTCCATCTCAGAGCAGTGAGCTAAAGTAGTGTTTAATGCCAATAGTCTTTAGGGACAACCTCCGAACCCAGCTGCTGCATCCCTTGAGTGAGATGAAAAGCTTTACCAGCAGTCTCTGAGCTTCTGTTGCTGTTATGTTGCATTTCTTGCTCTTGGTGCCCCCTGCTAGATATGCAGGCAGCTTAGGAACGTAGAAGTTTGTGTTTGAGTCATAACATGATCCTATTTACTCATCTATCAACACCTCTTCACCAGACATTCACAGCTGCTTGCTGTTTCCAGCCACACAGCACTCCGAAGTGGCAGGACATGGGCACTGCATATGGGATCTATATTGAATGGAAAAGCGCAGGTGCTGGTTTCTCATTTAAAGTAATCTAATGATCTCAATAGAGGAAGCAAACCATTTTAAGGCCCTTCTGAAAGTATATTAAGCTCTTGGCATAGTCATTGATTGTGTGAAAACAAAGATACAAGTAGCAAGATGGGACACATTGCAGTAAGGCAGTGCTGCACTCACTGGCAGACCAAGTCATCAGAACAAAGACCCCACTCATGACTCCCCTGAAGGAATGGACAAGCAGTCATCATAACTCTACTTCTGCACTACTCTATTCCCACTGATATCTGTGTATGTTATTTATGGTGTGGCCTAGAAATTCCAGGTAGAGGCAGTACTTCATAGTAGAGCTTAAAGTGGTCCTTCGAGACAGAAGCTGGAACTCAGTGTGCTGACCTGATTTGTTCTGTGCTGAGCAAAAGACAGAGGATAGGAACTTATATAATATGTTGGGAAGACTTTGCTGAAGCAGTAAACAATGTACCAGAAGCAGAAGAGAAGCTGCAAATAGATCCAAATTTAGCACTAATGACTATAGTTCCAAAATCAGTGCTGAAACATAAAGGCTCTTTTAAGCCACCTTTCACACTCCAAAATTGCAGAGAGGTGGAAAACGCACTTTTCCCAACACTACACCATCATGACCCACAGCATTTCACTAGATGAGCTTGCTAATATATTGTACATCATTTTAATCTTGATACACAACACACTGTATGTTAAAATGAGGAAATCCAGAATGAATGTAACCTTCCATCCTGTTTGTTGAGTGTGAGATTGTGTCTGATCAGATTATGTTCAATCCTTTACCACTTAATCCCACTGCATCTTTGCTCTTTACTAACCAAGCAATTATTCTTCTAATGCAATGCAGCCCTGCCACAGGAGATGATCCCACCTGTAAAAGGTTTTAAACAGATACCTGGAGTTAGGTTATAATAATATTAAACCAATCAGCAACAGATAACCACCCTTCCTTGAACTGAAACATGTCCAGCATACAGAATAGGATTGCTGGGTTATAGTACTATTAGTTCTATACTACCTTAGCAGAGCTCCCTCAGCTTTTAACCAACCTGACGCTCTTCCTGCATTTGTACTTTGCTGAACACAAGCAGGCTCACAGCTTCCTGTGTGATGGTGATAACATATGTCTGACTTTGTTGTTGTCAGCTGGAGTGAAGGGGAAGACAATGCCCTTTGAACTGTGAAAAGCAGTATAAAGCTTATCAGATCCTCTCCAGATATCACTGAAGGAAATGGGCTGGAAGAGTTTGCCCCACATAGGAAATATATATAAAAACCTGTCAGTACTAATCTTTCTGAAATGTCATTAAAAACATACTTTTGCAAATCTGAGTCCCTGCCAGACAATGTCATTTGCACAAAGTGAACTGAAGTAAAAGTGGAGAGGAAGAACTGTACACCACACATTAAACTTAAGTACATATCACTAAGTAGTCAGTGGTATCAAGACCCCTACATTTTACAGTGCCAAAATAAACTGGTCTTAGTGATTATTTCTCTGGTCCTTTTCTGAAGTTGAGATCTAAAGGTCCCATACTGCATAAAATGTTATATATAACTTTTCCCACTAAACAGTTCATTCAGGGGTTTTGTTTATCTGCAAAGCCTTCTAGATGAACTGCAGCAAAGTAAGATCACGGAATGACCCCCACAAAAACCCTGCACATAATAAAAAATATATGTTCAGGCTAGGGTTAAGGTAATGGCCTTACTGCCCTGCCAGATACTTTAGACAACATTAGCATATAAAACTTTTAATAAGAATCATGCAGTTTTATATTGATAAAACAGTTATCTGATTTACCGTGTATTATACAGTCGCAAAAACAGTTAAATAGCACAAACACAAAAATTGTAAAAGAGAAAAAATCACTTAGGCTTTTTTTTATATGATAGTTTAAAAAAAATCCAAGCAAAATGCTAATAACAAATGCAAGGTTGAAAAGATTATGAACAGAGATTCGGGAAACTCAATTCTTCCTTTTGATGTGCTCGCTTTGTGGTTATGGCAACACTAGTTAAAAAGAAATTTTTCTGTATCTTCACTGACATAACTGGGGAATATTTCTAGTTATTACAACTGGAGATGAATAAAAGCAGGGGGAGGGGAAAGAATTATAATCCCTATTCCTCAATTTAGGTAACTGAAAGAAAAAAACAACCAAATCTGCAGATGTCAGGTGAAGCATGAGCAACAGAAGTGCTTCACAATTTTGTCAGAGAAAATATTTTAATTTGCTGTGGGTTTTTGTTGCCCCTATAGCAGCATAATACACAGTATATGATAAAACCTTGTGTTTCACACTCAGAACACTCACCCTCTTAAACAATGGTTAAATCACTTAGAAGTCATGAAATAACACTGGAGATCATTCTGATGGTGTCAATATAAGAATGTAAGCAAAAGTAAATATTATTCTCTGTATTACTGAAAAATCTATTTTAAAATAACATCCAGGCAAGTTTATTGGCAGGACTGAACACACAACGTTCCACTGCAAATCTGCCACAATTTATCAATGCTGTGCTCTGTTCCAGGTCTCTGTCACAATGCAAGCTTCATATTTCCTGTAGAGAGGAAAAGGAGAAGTCGGTTTGTCTGATATCGGGTCTTTGTTGCGCTTTTTTCTTATATTTATAGCTTTTGAAATTATGTGGAAAGAATGCAGCTGGCTGATGTCTGCCCAGCAGCTTTACTCAGAAACTACTGTCCAGTTTCAGGAGCTCACTGAAGTCAGTGTTCTATTGGACAAATCCAAATCCCAAACTTAGGACCATGGCTTAGTGGTTGTTAGAAAAGCACAAAGTAGCTGATCAGAACTCCACTGTGTCACTGCCACTATATACTGAAAACCCTGAACTCCCCCTCCTTGAAAGGGGGGATAGGTGGATCAGACACGGCAGGGAAGAGGAGAAAGGAAAACTCCTAAGAAAAAACTGAGGCACAGAACTATTTTGCTCAAGGTCACTCAGGAAGCCTATAAAAGAACCACAATGATGAGCTTCTCCTTAGTCCTGGTCTGCCATGGTTTTTTTTGGTCTTACTTTTTAAGTCACACAACACTTAGGTTTTTTTACCACTAAGTTACTATCTCTGACAGGAGTTATATCTTCTATTTTCATTATTTGCAGGAGATTTCAGAAATATTAAGATTAAATATATGTTTTTTACTTGCTCATATTTTATTTCATTTTGTTTAAAAATACCGACTTTTTCAAAAAAACCCCAAGTGTTCACAGACCAATATATAAAGTAGTAAGGAAAAAAAGTCCTCTTTATGCTCCCTGACCCAATAAATCTTGACAAGATAACAAGAGAGGGGCAAAGTTCCCTTTCCTGTATTATTGCACATAGCTTAAATTCTGGAAATCAGAGACTTCCAAGTACACAGAAAATAGACATTTGACATTCTACAGAGGTGGGAACTGAATTTTTTTTCTACTATCTATTTCAAAATGAAATTCAGAACTGGGATCCCACTGTATTCAAAATTGCATCCCGTGAGGGCAAAATAATCCACTGTTACCTGGACACTTCATGGTAACAATTTCGAGAGACAAACACCAATGCCACCCAACTGTACCTTTTACACAGCCAACAAACCCTAGGGGTTCAAGAAGCTTTTGTGCAGTGACACTAAAGATGAAGCTGTCATTGCCTTAAAATGCCATAAAACAAATTAAGAGGCATATGTCACCCCAAAAAAAACCTTAGGAAAAAACCTACAACAGTTATTACTTTTACACACAGTCCTTTCTAAAGACCATTAATCCAAGTGGATCCTGAGACACAGCATGAGAGTGCCCATACTAGGAATATGCTATTCAAGCCTCTGCTGGCAAAAATCAATACAGGCTGATCTGTTCTAATGGAGAATAAACCAGAGTCACTTCAAATTCTGTAATGCTATAAGTGATTGAGGGTTAAGGACACTTGTACTCCGAGGCCGGTAAAGCCAGACAGAACAAAAAGTGAATAAGTACCAGACTGGATCTAGAACAAGAATTGTTCAAGAGGCAAACAGTTTGTAAGAGCAAATTGTTACATCTTGTGTCATGCCATGTACTTTTATAACTGCAAGAGGGAATTGTTTGTCATGTGTTATATATAATAAACAAATAGAACAACATTCCCCCAGTTCTCACTAAAAGGGCTCCCTATACCATGACCTGGAAAAAACATGTCCAAATATGTTCAATGAAGCTGTTGATCTGTAAAATTTACTGCAACAAGTTCTTTTCTGAAGCTGTTTCTCTGAAGAAGTTCAAAAATAATCTGTAACTTAATCCTTTAAATGTATTTGTAATTCCATGCTCCAAAAGTTTAGCAAGGAACAAGCACTGTTAGGTACCACTCTCAAACCTAGGATTAAGAATTGTATAAATCACAAGATCATGGATTGATCTTATCCACTCTTAGGATTCCTCTTCCCGCACAGCAAATGCAAAACTGCATGGCTATTAACTCTATAACATTTTATGCCTAGTGGGGAAAGAAAGGTGAAAAATAACTTTTTATGTACTAAAACATGATTCAGAAGAGATGACACCATGGTGAAGACAAGGAAGAGAACATGAACAAGCTCATGCAGGAGATTTTACAAAAAGTCTGTGATACCTAGCTAAAAATGACATCTTGAGGACTTTGCTTAAGAACATTAAGTACCTAGGGATGTTGTCTACTGATCCTCTGCCTTGCCTTTATCCTCATTCTGCTGGCAGGATTAGTTTAAAGATTATTTAAAATTAGTTGAAAGAATTAGCTCTGAGGGCTATTCGACACACAACTTATTTAGAAACAGCCCCTTCAATTGTCCCAGTTCAATGTGTCCACTTGAGCTGACTCAAGTCACAGCTGTGACCAGCTTGCCTGAGTTGTGGCTCTATCAAATCCCTGTGCAACTGGTGCCTTTCACACAACAGTTTTCTCTTTCTCAGGCCCCTGTTTCTTGCATGAGCCAAGCATTCAAAAACCTTTCTGTCTTGTTCTCACCTCTACACTGATCTGGATTCCTCAGCTTGATCGGCTTTTCTCCATAAACACTTTTCCTTCACCATCTGACACAGGGAGGGTTTATCCATTTTGATGTGGCACAGTACCCGGTCCCAGAACCTCATCCCACCTCCTCTGGCAACCCAAGCCCCTCTGCTGACCCTTCCTGGCTGTCTGGGGGCTCTGCTCCATCTCTGTCACCTTCCAGCTGGACTCAGTCACTTCTGAAACAAAAAGGCACTTCAGAGAAGCTGAGCACAGAACAGGGAGAATTTAATATGCCTTAAAAACATACATGTGATTTAAACCTCCATTACCACATTACTGTAGAATGGTTTGGGTTGGAAGGGACCTTAAATGACATCCAGTTCCANATATATTTATATATATACACTATATCCACTAAATACTACATCAATGACTCTTCTATTCCGAAAAGACTCGAAACTATCAACTGTTTGAAGAAGTGTTACAAGTATTTAACAGAGAAGCCAAATAAAGGCATTTTTGCAGGCTAGAGGGAGTGCAACAGTTCCCCCTAGCGACCACCGCACAGAGCAGAAACACTGTTGGGGAAGGTTTTCAGAGCCGTTCAGCCTTTAAAAAGCACGTACTGAAGCACGGCTGCTTGTAGCGCGTCGCGAGCGAAGCGAGGAGCGGCGAGGGCCGAGCGGGGTGAGGCGGCTCCCCTTCCCCGCCCGGGCGGAGCTGAGGCCGGGCCAGGCCATGGCGGCCGCGCCGTTGCCATGGCGACCGCCCGCTGAGGGGCCGCGATCCCGCATGTTCCCACGGAATGGGGGAATGGAGAATGTGTGCGCTGAATCGAGGCACCCACGGGGCTGCAAAACACCTCCGGGGTCATCGCGTCCAACCTTTGACCAACACCAGCGCCCCAGCACCAGTGGCACGTTCCTCTTTCCTTAAACCCCTGCCGGGGCCGTGACGCCGCCAGCTCCCTGGGCAGCCCGCTCCAGCGTCTAATCACCCATTCTGTGAAGAAATTCGTCCTCATGTCCAACCCAAACCTCCCCTGGCACAGCTTAAGACTGCGTCCTCTCGTCCTGTCTCTTGTTAACTGGGAGAAGAGCCCGACGTCCCGTCAGGGAGTTGCAGAGAGCGATAAAGTCTCTGGATAAACAGCCCCAGCTCCCTCAGCTGCNTGGGCAACCTGTGCCAGGGCCTCACCACCCTCACAGGGGAGAACTTTTTTCCTGATATTATATATGTAGTTTCCATATTATTATAGATACTATAACATATATAATAAATACTATAATATATTATATGTACTGTAATATAATATAAAGTATATATATTATGATAGATAGTAGATATATACATAGTGGCTATATATATATTTTATATATATTATATATATATATTCACTTTATATATATTTTTATATATATACACTATATCCACTAAATACTACATCAATGACTCTTCTATTCCGAAAAGACTCGTAACTATCAACTGTTTGAAGAAGTGTTACAAGTATTTAACAGAGAAGCCAAATAAAGGCATTTTTGCAGGCTAGAGGGAGTGCAACAGTTCCCCCTAGCGACCACCGCACAGAGCAGAAACACTGTTGGGGAAGGTTTTCAGAGCCGTTCAGCCTTTAAAAAGCACGTACTGAAGCACGGCTGCTTGTAGCGCGTCGCGAGCGAAGCGAGGAGCGGCGAGGGCCGAGCGGGGTGAGGCGGCTCCCCTTCCCCGCCCGGGCGGAGCTGAGGCCGGGCCAGGCCATGGCGGCCGCGCCGTTGCCATGGCGACCGCCCGCTGAGGGGCCGCGATCCCGCATGTTCCCACGGAATGGGGGAATGGAGAATGTGTGCGCTGAATCGAGGCACCCACGGGGCTGCAAAACACCTCCGGGGTCATCGCGTCCAACCTTTGACCAACACCAGCGCCCCAGCACCAGTGGCACGGTCCTCTTTCCTTAAACACCTGCCGGGGCCGTGACGCCGCCAGCTCCCTGGGCAGCCCGCTCCAGCGTCTAATCACCCATTCTGTGAAGAAATTCGTCCTCATGTCCAACCCAAACCTCCCCTGGCACAGCTTGAGACTGCGTCCTCTCGTCCTGTCTCTTGTTAACTGGGAGAAGAGCCCGACGTCCCGTCAGGGAGTTGCAGAGAGCGATAAAGTCTCTGGATAAACAGCCCCAGCTCCCTCAGCTGCTCCTCATCACACCTGTGCTCCAGCCCCTGCACCAGCTCTGTGGCCCTCCTCCGGACTCGAGATCTCGCTATAGATCAGGTGTGTGGAAGTTTATATATCAGATACCTAAACACAGAGAGCAGGTGTGTGTAAGTCAGAGAAAAGACAGCCCTAGTGTCAAAAACAACCATGCAAGACCCATCTCACACTTCCCAAGAAACCCTCATGGTGCCTAGCTGAGCCCCAGGTGCACCCAGAATGGAACACGGACCCCGGCAGGAACATGCTGCAGAAATCAATTGCATTGTCTCCTACTGCCACTGCAGCTGTCCCATTCTCCCCTCACTCCTGGGGATATATTACTTACCTCAAAATCCAGCAGGATGAATTAAAACCCACCACATCAACAGCAGATTAGTGGGTTTGGCTAGGTTAGTTCTTTTGGCAGTCTGGAGAGCAGGATCAGGTCACTGAAGAAATAAGTGACAGGAATATAAGCTGGGGGTGGGACTAAGCCCTTGATTTAAATTTATTTTAAAAAACTGATTTAAATTTATTAAACTGAATTTGCTACAGTAAGATTACTCAGCTTCTCTCATCACACAATACTTTCTCTCTAAAACAGTTTAGGACTCTTACAAGGAGGAGAATGTCAGATTCATTCATCAGGGAGAAATTGATGAAGAGGATGTTTGTCCCATATGTCAGGAGGCATTACTAGGAAGAATGTTCTCCACCCCTTAGCGCAGGTTAGGCATAAAATGTCTTCTCTGCCTTGCTACACTTCTGATCACAGAATAAATTCTACAAGATCTACCCAACAGTTGTTACAGCCCTTTTGCAATCTGGGAAATTGGACAATCTGAGGAGTTAAAATGTGGATGGAGAGGAAGGAGGAAAAGAAAAGGGAAGACTATTTAGTACTGCGTTGTGATTTTTCTTATTTCCTTCTGGGGAGATAACAGAAATTGGAATTCATTTTCTGTAGATACATCTGTGGTAATGTTCCCATTAAATACATAAATCTTTGGGTGGACCACCAAGATGAACTAGAGAACGGCTATGCAGTGAAGCGTCCACTTTACAGAGAAAAACGTGCACCTCTTATTCTCATTCTAATAGAATTTAGAAACTAAACAATTTGTGAATGCAACAGAGAAAACAAGACTGAACAGGCACCTTGGAAACCCTTGTAATAACTGCAGAGCATTTCCAGCATAGCAAAGCTCTACAATGAATATTTTTAAACCAGTATTTTGACAGTCTTTGAGTATATCTTACAGCTTGTCACTTATTTCTCTGCCTTATTGTAAGTAACTGATTGTGATGCCTAAAACCACAAGCCAAACAATATTAAAATGATAAAAAGTGGTTACCTTCAATGAAGGTCCTTCAGCTGCAAGTATGGCAACATGCACACAATACAGGACTCTGACAATTTTATAAGTTTAACAAATTAGCATACTTAACAGATATCATCCAATTAGAGGAACAGTTAATTAAATTTCCACCCCTTTTGGTTCAGGCCCCCACCGAAGCCCCCCTGCCCAGCTTCTAACCCCAAATTTATTATGTCTACAATATCTGGAAAAAATTAAAACGTCCTTGGTTCACTGTAGAGGCAAGACTAGGTAAGATTCCAGGAAGGTTACTTTGCTGTTCTAAAATCTAAGAGAAAGGGTAAGAAAAGTACTAGAGTTAATTAAGGAGCTATATAACTGTATGATATTACTCTACAGAGCTACAAATACATGAAGAACGTATAAAAAGCAAAAATCTTTTTGGCATCAACTTCACCTAGAGAGTAGACAATGTATGCTTTGTAAACAAACATCCATGGCAAACAAAGCAAATGTTTTTAAACTTGCTTTTGGTGCAGTACATCTCCAAATGATTCTGTAGTATGCATCTGGATTGTCCTTCTCCAAATAAATAATTTAGCTACTACTTTATCATAAAAGGTTAAAAGCTTATTAAACCAGCTCCTTCATTCTGTTGATGTGCTTTTGGGTTTTTTTCTGACGTGTACCAAATATGCTGAATATCACCTATGGCATGATTCTTTCACTGGCTTTTGCTGTTCTCCAGTTTTTATTTTTAAACAGGTACCATTTTTTTTTTTTTTTTTTGTATCCTACTCTGATCCATTTAATAATTTTAATTCCCCTTTTACAAATCACACTAGATTTGATTTATTCAGCTAAAAGCTAAGTACATACAGAAAGATACCGAGAAAAGCAAAAACAGCACAATAAAATAAGAAAGCTTCATCATCTTTTGCCTGTGTACATTGCACCACGGCACCCTCACAGGGACAGCAGATGCAAATACATCCTACCTTACCCTACCTTTCCCATATCTTTATGTAGATAAGCCCTTGCAGCTGACAATGTGGTCCAAAATAAAGGGCCATGGGAACCAATATGAGCTGAGGAGATTATAGAGGTTCTTCAGACTCTGCTTGTAAAGGGCATAAACCATCAGTGCCAGGATTTTCCCCAGGTAAACCTGACTGGACCTTATTAACTTCTCACTTGTATTATCCAGGGTGCTGGTCATCTTCTGTACGAAGTGTACCCGGGACTATTTCAGCCTGGGGAATTCTGTCAGCACAGACAAATTCACTGAGAGTCCAGGCCTTGAACTACAGCAACAGCAAAATTGAGGAGCTGTGAAAATGAGTATGTACAGTTCTACAGACAGGTGGTTCTTTCAGACCATCAATGAGTTTAGATTACTGTAACAATCACAAATGCATACACTTTTGTCTTGGAAGTTAATTTTGTTACCATGTTATCTCTAGATTTCCAGAAAGAGCAGTGTTTCAAATTTGAGTGTTGTCTCATGAACAAGGAGATTGTCTCCAAGGTCCAGCTGAAGACTACAAGAAGTTTTTCTTCACAAGAAACAGAACAGAGAATGTGACTGTATTGGAACTGGCCACTTCAAGGAGGAAAATATTCTTTTGTTATGGGAATTATGGTGATGACAGAAATACATTTAATGATATTTAGAAAAAAATGTTGTGAGATGTCCCTAAACAACATGTGGCTTCACAGAAACTCAAATAGAAGTTCAGGCATCAAGAACTTTTTCAAATTTTTATTATATTGCATAAGCTGTAACATTTTACAAATCTTAGTTACATTTTCAGCAACAGATACACTGATACTGTAGTAAATACAGAGATGAAAAGACACCTCTGACAAAATATAAAAAGGTAGAAATACTTCAAAACCAGGATGCCAAATATCAAGAATGTTTTACATAAACAATATCCATACTAGAGAGTTTTTGCAAATGATTGCCAAGGTCATGAATTATTTGTTGAATATAAGGCTCCAAATTCAAGGTGGTGAGCATAGTCAATGCCATGAGTTCACCTGCCTTGCAACATCCAGAGCCAGGCTTTGTGTGAATAACATGCTCTAATGAGCACTGAAAACTTTCTACAGAATGACATGTAAAAATATTACTGTTCTAACATGGAATGAAGTGCAACAAGTGCTTCAAAGGAACTAAATCAATTACCTGGAGAATAAAGTACCAGGAAGTTTTGGGGAGGGGGAATATAGGAATGTTCAGTAAGTCCTAAAACTGACTGAAAAAATTTCATTTGGTAGAACAGTTTTCAGGCTGAGTGTGCTAGAACAAAAAGAAATGACAGAGTTTTGCCCTGCTAGTCTTAAAAAAAACTGACACTTTTTTTTTTTCAGAACACAATGAATACTGCTTTTAAAAAGAAAATGAAGCTCAGATTCAAGTCATTAAACCACCTTTCATATAAATTCTTTAACGCAAATGTAGCTGCCTACTGATAGAAGTGTGGCACAAATTAGTACAAACTACTATAAAAGAATGCTCATTTTTAACTCTGTAGGCATAGTACTGTGTTTGCATTATACCACTGAATTAAAAAAAAAAAATTAAAAAAACAATTAAAAAACAATGCAGGTTAGGCTCCAAATTGAGATAAAAATTGGTTCTAGAAAATAAGAATTATGTACCCATCTCCATACACTTTCTGCTGCTACTGGCAAGCAAAGTTAGCAGCTGAAAAAAGGAGTTTTATCATTATAATAGCGTTTATATATAAACATATATTATTTTCATTTTTGAAGTTAATATCCCAGTCAGTTTCATATCTAAGTCCAGTGACTTCAAGATGCTTGTACTTGACATACAAAGTTGAATCAGACCCCATATGTGCATTTTTAAAAGACACTACTGTTCAGATTGCTAAAGATATATTTTTTAATTTCTTTTCAAACATAAAATACAAAAACCAGGGTTTACAACAATTACCATCATCATCAACATGCAGGAGTCAGTATTCCAACATAAAGAACACTAGATCTGCCTTTTATGATTATAAAAGCTACATAATTGTATGAATTCAGGGGTTTTTTGGCTAACAGAAAAAAAAGTAATGTGCTTTTCAGATAGTTAAGTGTCCCACTGATAAAATAAGTCTGATGAAAGAGAAAGGCACTTCAGCAGGCTAATTTATCTCCAGATTTTCCTAATGTAAAGTACTAGACAAGAGATGTAGTGCACTGCCTTTTCATTTGCACAGTGTTAGATCAATAGCATTGTGAAACTGTCACTTTTTAACTAACAAGACAAATTTATACTCGTGCCCATTCATTTCATCCTCTTTGGTACAAATTACTGCATAAAAACAAAGGAGACAACTAAACATTCCTACATCCTGGATTATTTTTGGTGCATCATCTCTAGCTTTATGTTGGTAAATAATGTCCCTAAACAACACAATAATTTTTACTTTCAGGTTTCTAATACCAGAGTTCTTCTATTTTCTGACCAAACTATACAGTTTTTTCTTTTAATCAAGTGTCATTTTTAAGTGATTCCCCCACCTTTTTTTTTTATTTTATAATATCTAGCATTTGATAACAATCTAAAAATTACTGTCAATGAGCTTGCACTTAAAACTATATGTACATAAATAAAAGCTTTTCTTGCAAAAGCTGACAGATCAAGAAGTGTCTTGTAAAGAACTGAGACATAAGTCTTGCAAACATTTGTATTCTTCAGAAAGAATTGATTCCACTAAAGCACAAATACACATCAGTTTGCAAATTAGCATCAGAAAGAAGCTGTATCCTTTCCAGTCTTCCCTGCTAATTCCCCTCTCCTTAGAAGGGGCTCACAGACATGGCCCACTTCTCATTCTCAAGGTAAGCACCCTTCAGATTCAAAGAGGCCAAAACCTCTGAATGTTTCCCCGGCCTTTCCAAGAGCTGTGTGCCATGAATCCTCAGTAATTTTTGTATAGGCCTAATTCTGGCAGCAGCATTTTAACAGTCTGTTAATGCCACAAAGAGTCAACAGAAAAGAAAGCTTAAAAAATAAACTCAGTGATTCCTATAAATTCATATGTTGAAATCATATAGAGAAATATAGAAAACCATTAGTTTGACTACCAAAACAAATTTCACTGTGACATTCCGTCTTCTCTACATGTTACACATCATGTAGAATTTTTTGTGGAATTAATATTTTTAGAGCTCAGCATAGTCAAACTCCTTTTTTTAATGATCTAAAACCAAAAAGAATTCTAATTACTAGCAGGCAATACAGGTTTTTCCAGTGTATAAATTCCTACATACAGCTGGAATGTGAAGATTGAGATAATCTGAAATACTCTGTATGAATATAAATCATAAGCATTTTAGAGTTTGATTTCTAATCCTTTTTCTTTGACAACCAGATTCCTACTCTGTCAGAGAATGAGAAAACTGGAGTGCCAAACTTGGTTCCTTTTAACTGAGGTAAATAAAGCCATTTACAGTAGTCTGTATTTTTTAATGATACAAGTAAATTTGAGAAATTAGGTCCTTTTGGCAATTACAAAGAAAAATGCATTAAAAATCTAAAATATAACTGTAGGTGAACAAAATTTCAAGTAAAGACATATGAATTTGATATGAACTGCTCAAAACCATTAGCTTGTCAGGGATTTATTACCAAGTTCAACAGAGTGTATAATAATCTCTTTCTGAAAAGGGAGCCATCAGAACCAATGCAACTCTGCAAACAGGGCAATACTGAACCTTAAGAGCAGCTTTCAGAAGAAATGTGCATATATAAATTGATTCCTGCTAATGTATATAACAAAGCAAAGGATGAAATTAGCAATATCTGGGGCTAAGAAGTCATATAAAAAATCCAGTAGAACTGCACATCAAAAAAAAGTATTATGAAAATGTATTTGGTGTTGGACAGCAAAATTCCTATTACCTAAAAAGAGAAGCAAAGGCATGCTAATATGACAAGCTATCTTCACATCTGAAATAGATGAATCATAACTAAACCTCTTTTAGGTTCTTTAGGCCAATTTAATTACAGAATTATTTGCACACTGTAGTGGTTTGACCCTGGCTGCATGCCAGGCACCCACTAAAACCACTCTACCAGTCCCTTGCACAAAGTGGACAGAGGAGAGAAACTATAATGAAAAGTTCATGGATTAAGATAAGGACTGGAAGACATCACTCACTGAGTACCATCATGGGCAAAACAGACTCACTCAGCTTGGGGATATTAACTGAATTTATGATTGACAAAATCACAGCAGGATAATAAGAAGCAAAATAGATCTTAGAATCACCTTCCCCCCACCCCTCCCTCTTTCCCAGCTCTACTTCCTCCCTGCAGTGACACAGGTAGACAGGAATGGGACAGTTTATCACCTGTGGTTTCTGCTGCTGCTCAGGGACAGAAGTCCTTCCCCTGGTCCAATGCAGGCTTCCTCCCACAGCAGGCTGCTCTCTGTGAACTTCTCCAGCTTGAGTCCTTCTCATAGGCAACAGTTCTCCACAAACTGCTCCAAGGTGGCTCACTCTTCCACAGGGTGCAGTCCTTCAGGCACAGCCTGTCTCCAGCATGAGTCCCCCAAGGGCCACAAGTCCTACCAGGAAACCTGCTCCAGAGTGGGCTCCTCTCTCTGCATGTCCACAGGTCCTGCCAGGAGCCCACTACAGCACAGGTTTCCCGTAGGTTCGCAGCCTCCCTCAGGCATCCTCCACAGGCTGCAGATGGATATCTGCACACCATGGCTTGCAGGGGGACAGCTGCTACACCATGTGTATTAAGTTTGAGTGGCCAGGTTTTGGTAGTGTGGGGGTCTACAGGGCTGGCTTCTGTGAGAAGCTGCCAGAAACTTCCCCTCTGTCCAGCAGAGCCAATGCTAGCAGCTCCAGGACAGAGCCACTGCCGACCATGGCTGGGCCAATCAGAAATGATGGTAACACCTTTGCGGTAACAGATTTGAGAAGGAAAAAAGTTACTGTGGAGATGTAATTGTGGCCAGAGAAGAGTGGAGTGAGAACATGTGAGAGGAACAACTCTGCAAGACACCAGGGTCAGGAGAGAAGGAGCGGGAGCAGCTGCTCCAGGTGCCAGGGCTGAGATTCCATCTGTGACAGTGATGCCCATGGATATTGGGTGTGGCTGAGCTAGAGTTCATTTCCAATAGCAGCCTTCCCAGTGCGGTGTTTTCCACTGGGAACTGGAAAGGTGGTGATAACACACCAGAATTTTGGCTACTGCTGGGCTGGGCTGGCACAGCATCAGTGCTGACTCTCAACACTGCCAGCCAATCAGCAGGCTGGGGGTAGGCAGGTTCCTGGTAGGGGACACAACCAGGTCGGCTGACCCAAATTAACCAAAGGGATATTCCACACCATATGACATCAGCTCAGACATAAAAGCTAAGGAAAGGAGGAGGAAGTGGGGGCATTTGTTATTTACAAGGTTTGCCTTCTGGAGCAACCACTACATGTGTTGAAGCTGTGCTTCCCAGGAAGCAGCCACACATTGCTTGCTGATGAGGAGAGAACAAACATATTTTTTTTCCTCTTTAGTGCACATGCAAACTTTTGCTTTTGCTTTAGCAAACTGCCTTATCTCAATCTAGGAGTTGTTTTCCAGCTAGGACTTATTTTCTCTCCCCTGTCCAGCTGGGAAAGGGGAGCAATAGAGAGGCTTGATGGGCACCTGGCATCCAGCCAAGGTCAACCCACCATACACACACACTTACCTCAAACTCAATTTGCACTTTCATACTTGTGAACTCAATAGGAACACTTCATTCATGAAGCAACTGCTCACCAGAATTTGGACTGATGCATTGTTAGTACCATCATGGTTACCTTCCATATTCTTCTAGAGACAGCACCAGACAACTGACAATCCCAACACAACAGACATATTTCACAGTAATATTTCCTGAGTAAATATTCCCAGAAGCCCAGCTGCATAGGATACTTCCCAACTCTTGAGTGTACTACAGGGCAGACAACCAAGCACTGCTCACACCACAATTCAAATATAGGCATTGTATGTTTGGGTCTTGATACAGAACCTCAACCAAGCTCTAAGGGAAATATTTATAAAGCCTTTTTAGGATTATTTATAATCAAACTGCCAAAGCCAAAATGCTGGAACTTATTTCACCAGGGAAACAGCCTCAAAGCCACAGAAATACATTCTGTATACTATATGAAGCACATTAAGAGATGCATCCATTTTTCTGTTAGCCAAAGTTGAAATGATCGCTTCAACAAGATGAACATTAAAATTAAAGAATATTCTGATGGCCTTTCCTTCCTCTATACATATCTTAGTTACAATTCATGCATTCATGACTTTTGGTAAATTTAACTCTAAGATGAGTCATAAGTAGTATTTATATCGCATTATAGACCAAATTTTGCAATCTGCTGTCTCATGCTCGTAACCCTCCCTCCCAACTTTTAAAGCCTATTTAACTCCTCTGCAAACCTAGACAAAAGCAGCTCAGGCTGGCAAAATGTAGGCACAAACCTCAAATGATCTCCCATTGTTTTCAACAAAAAATAAAAAGCAACGGTGCTGAGCTTTCCTGCTCAAGAAACTATTTCCAAGGTGTAATTTGCCTGATCTTTTCATCACGTTTTCGTCATGGGCCAAACTCTTGCTTATAAATATGCAGAGATTCAAGGCAATGCTGTGGAGCACAACTGGCCCAACAGCATGCAGAAGAGAAGATGTTCACAGACAAAGAAGCCAAAACAAGACACTGGGATCAGGAGCAGCTGCAGCTTCAAATGCTACCAGAACCAGTCTTTTTCTGCTGGACATGGATACTTCACAGCTGATGTCAATCTTCAACATCCACGGGCCATAACAAAGCAGATTCAAACAAAGCAGATAGGCAACATCTTAAGATAGCGTGGACCATGAACTGCAGTGGCCACAGAGCTTGTACACTTCCCCCTTCCCCCACTGTTGTATGGAATTGCACATGGATGGGCACACAGGGTGGGCAGTAATGCTATAGAGCTCCGCTGATAAATCCAACAGAGCTCATCTGCTGGTGTCATGGGACCAACGGATGAAACATTTCACATTGTACAAAGTAGTAACAGATCCCTAGAAAAGTTCACATATAAAATACTGTACAGAATGGTCACATTGATTAGGAACAAGGCTGAGGAGTGTCTTTAACTAGGCTACCATCGCATTAGCAACAAGTACAAAAAATTAAAACATGTGCCTACATATCTCACTGTGCATTCCCAAAGGTGTGTCCAAGAATGACAGGCTAATTAAAATGTGGTTCTTCCCCATACTGCCAATAAAATCAGGAACTGGAAAAGTTTACAAGTAGCATTTCCCTGTTTTCAATTCGCACGAAATATCAATTGCCCAGCTGAAGTTTAGTAACTCAATCTGTACATTAAAAAAATGAAACTTTTCTTGATACTAGAAAACAACATTTCCCTTGTAAACCCAACACTGCAGAATTACAGAAGCAGCCAAGAGGTCAACAGCCAGCAGAGAGAGCAACAGCACAAAGCACATTGTGTTTTAATTTATAGGAATAAGTGGCCTCTCCTCTCTTTTCTTCCAGATATTGGTTTTGCTATCTCTTTTCATGAGAGGTGGTCTATCCCTTTTTTTAGCAGAAGGGATACCAGATTCATGACTTCCTGGGAGAGATTTTTTTCTTAGACCTTCCTCATCCTGCTGTTCTATGACTGGTCCATTCCCACCTTCCATAATGTGCCTCACAGCCTGGTCCTCCGGAGTGCAAACAGTGGTCCCACTTTCACTGCTACTCAGATCCAGATCTTCCAAGTAAAGAATCTTAGAATGTGGCATATTTTTAATGAAAGTTTTCTCTCTCTCCAGTTTCCTGCTAGGATGATGCTCATTCATGTCCACGCCAGAGTCCAGACTGGTATCATTACTCTCTGTTTTTTTGCCCTTTTTCAGATCTATGAAGGAATGCCTCACTTGAGCAATTGGCTTTCCGTCCAGGGACACAAACCATGCCCGAGGATGCGGAGATGGTTTTCCTTTAGAGAGTTCCAGCAACGTTTGTTCTGAAATACCTTGAAGTTCGGATGAGAATGGAGTCATTACAACTGCTTCATTCAGTGTCCCAGGAACAGAGACAGATTCCAGTAAGCTGTTGGTGTACCGGCCCCAGTTGGATGCTTGGGAAGGTAAGCCCTCTTCACCACCCAGGGTATTGTTTTCATCTCTGCAGGCAGAAGGCTGGGGATGAGAGTGCACTGGCATTTTGGGGAGTGTCTGCATGTATCCATCACGATTCATGGGTTCCATCATGGGGCCATACACCAGCTGCCCTTTCCTTGGCAAAGTTGCTGACTTAGCAGGATGCAGTTGTTCTGGAGAGTGGAAAAGGTCTGAGGTTTGAAGAATAGCAATAGGCTGATTGTAAATATGCATTAGATGTTCTGGGATGTGGGAAAGCCCATACATCTCCTCTTTCAGTGAAAGGTATCTGTTTTGGTCTGCAATGTCCCTAGGAGCCTGGGAAATAGTACTGTTACTGTGCTTTGGCTGCTGTAAAAGCCTCACTGCAGCATTAGGCTCCACTGAATGGGCTGAATTTCTTGCCTGACCAGTCTGACAGGATGACTGATAAGAGGCATCCTCTGTGTAGATTTTAAAATTGTCCTGTGATTTTCCATCTTCTGTGTCTATGGACAGCTTTCTTTGAGGGCTGTATGAAGAAATCTTTGGTGTATATAACTGTGACTTATCCTCCAACTTTAAAGACCCTTTGACAGCACTGATGTGATTTATGTGAGTTGTTGACGTTGTCTGATCTTTTTTTATCACCTCCAGCTTAGTTGTGTTTTTTTCCTTCTTCTGTGTCCGACAACATTTATCCCTGTGCAAAAGAGAAATAAGGTGACTGCAGAGCATGCTAGGAAATACTGGACTGTTGACTACCAAAGCTGAAGGTTAGAATTTGGTTAAGAAGTCATAGTGTAATGGGACATCACAAACTTAAAATGAAGTTCTGTAACAACTATAATTTCTTTAAAAATATTATGCTACCCATTAGAGTTTAGCTAAGGAAACAAGTCTTAACCTCAAAACACTATTTTATCAACCTCAAACCCTACTCATAATGAGCCCACCGCAACTTCTTTTTGCTTACCTGCAGTAACAAAGAAGAACAGCAAAAAATCCAATGATAATGACAATAGTTCCTCCCAGTATGGCCGTAAGGAACACCGTGTGATAGGCTGTTATGTCCTTGGAAACAGCACTAATAATGGATTCTAGATTGTCAAACAAAACCAGACAAGCATTAGTTCTTAAAACCAAATGATTCCACTTGATGTGCAGAGCTAATAAATGGAACGGTACTCTTCCCATGATTTTGTGTTCCAATGGCATTATGTTCATCCTTCCCTTTTCACCTTGCTACTTCAGCAAACTAGAAAATATACCAACAGGTTACAATGTAATGACAGGTTCATCTCAAGTACTAAAGCCTTACCATGATATCACCTATCATCCAGACAAATTGTATTTGTATTATTTGTCCAAACTAACTTAGAAAAGTGGTCTACATTTTCTACCTAGAACCCCATCAGAGAGTGCTATCTGGTTTTGGAATTAGACATACTGTTTCTCTGATAGATCTCTTCATATGAATTTAGAAAACATGCAAGAAAATCACTGCAAGGACTCAAACAAAAGTTATCCAAGTGGTGAAGCTGCATGTCACTTCTCCCTTCCTGCTGTTAAATAAAGCAATCAAACTGACAGCCTTATGTGGCGCATTCAGCAATTGCTTGGCCAGCTGATGCCATACCTCTGGTTCCAGGCAGTGGAGCTGCTATCCAGTAGCCCAAGTGCTGAGCAGTGTATGTCCATACTAACTGACCATCCACTTCCTTGACCATTCCTAGCCCACGGTTTACCCAAGCACCTGGGGAAAAAAAAGGACAAAACATTGCACATGCCATACAGGATTCTTCTATACCTCAAACCATCAGCAATTAGGCTATTACCAAAAACACACAAGTACACAAGAAAACTGAAACTTCTGACTTCGCCACTGTTTATTACACAGCTTTAGCTAAACAGACAAACTTCATTTCCTGACAATTTCATTGCAAATATCCCTCTGTGGCTGTTTACTTTGAAACAAAGAATCAACATTACTTACCAGAAGTAAAATTAATGACTAATTTTCTATTAATAAATGTCTTTCACATATATGCACATAGATATGCACACAAATTATTTGAAAAAGCCTATTATATGACCTTAAGCATGCATGAAGTCCAAAACTAAAATATGAGGGAGCAGGTAACTGATGCATATGAACACAAGTTTAACATCAGCTAGCAGAACTTAGTGGGAAAACATTTTAATCTTGTTGAGCTGCAATAGGATAAACAATGTTTGTCTTGAATGTTTCTCTCCTCATCCCAGCCCCAAGGCTGTAACAGTTCACTCAGCCCAAGGAAGTGCTATTGTTAGGACACAGATTCCACACCATCTGTTTGGCAACGCATGGGACAGGTATTATGGTATGCCAGCTTCTACAATTAATAAAGCATCCATTAGAAGAGGGAGAATTATGCTTCATTCACTTAAACATATTTATTGTGGGCCATGTGTGAAATTCTAAGGACAGAAAACATCCTCATGTAACCAACCGTACATATTCAACCTGCAAATACTGAGAGGTAGAGAGAACCACCAGCTTTTTAAAAACACCAATAATCGAAGTATGAAAACAGTATAGCTCATGTAAGCTGGAGCTTATATGAATTTCAATTCTATTTTCTTCCAGGACCCTTCTTTCAGTAAAGCAAAAGTAAGTATCTCCCAGCCAGGAGGTAAAGATGAGGATGGACAGCTGCCACAGATTTCCACAAGCACAGGCACACACAGAGAAAATACCACTTTGCAGTAAAACATGCAGCCTTCTCCTGGTGCTTGTGATGGCTGGCAGAGGGGAAGGGCAGCAGCAACCACCTGGAGCTCTGAAAGTGCTTTCTCAGCCACCTGAGAAACCTTGTCCAGAGTCAGAAGCAATACCAGCAAACATTGTATAAAAGGCAAAAATAATTTCCAGGTGTCCAGAAGTTCTATCTTGACTGAACAAATCCATAAGAAGCTAGACAGTGTTTGCTGTCCCTTTCTGTAAATTACATCTCCCCCCACTATACTCCATAGAAAATACTAGGTATTAAGAAAAAATATTAAAATGTGATTCATGAGGAAGCCCATTTTCTCTATGGTTTAATGCCATTCAAGCAGAAGGATATAATTCTCAATTTAATGCTGAATGCAAGCTTTCTGGTTTTTGTAATTCTACTAAAATCCGCAAAGCACTTTTAGCACTAATGCAGCAAAATATTTAGTGAGAAGGAAGCCACACTCAGTATAGATCAACAAATCCTGCATTTACAGCAGCTGGAGTACAATTACCAAACCTCATTTCCCAGGAACAGTCTCAGTACTACTACACTTGGAGTAAGGAACACTTGTCCCAAGGAACACTGCACAGGCAGACCTGTGAAAGCATTTTCTATCTTTTTCCTGGCGCATATGGGTCAGCCCACACAGACCTGTTCCCTTGCCACTACCAATACTGACATGGGAGCTCTGATTACCATCATAACACATTACCCAAGGACTTCAGAGTTAAAAATTGTGTCGTGTCTGGCTGGGGACATCCCACATGCAACATCTTGTATGCCAGAGCCTCATTACTGAGTGCAGCAGGCGTGATGCATCCAGCTCAGATGGGGGCCTGCTGCTCCTTATGGATGCTCTGGAATGCTTGCTGCAGAGCTGAGGTGTTCAGCTGCCCTCAGTCACCAGAACCTTGACTACAGCATGCCTTGCAATGACTCGGTTACCTTGGGAAAAAGTCATTTTTCATGTGTTGGATCAAAGGTAAAAAATAAAAGAAACATATTTAAGAATAAATATCCAGAAAGTGAATACAGTTGCCAATTTTTTACTTCTTTTTTTTAGAGAGGAAGAAATGGGAGAAAAAGTTCCAGTTGAGTTATGCCCCAAAAGTTTCTGTCCTTTTTTGCCATCCTCCTTGCCCTCTCCTCAGCAAGCAGCAGTGAAGGATCCATGTGAACAGTACACCTCAGAGAGCATCCATTAAAAACAATTTGTCTTTCTGGAATCTCTGTCAAAGTACATCCCATTGGAGAGGAAAAAACCAACTGGTTTTATCAGGTTTCGGATCAGCATGCCATGCTCCTGGCCCCTGTTTGACTCCCAAGGCCAGCACGCCTATGTAGGGACGCTGAGAAGGGCTCTCAACACCCACATAACAAACACCTTACACTGGTTTATATGCTGACCTGATCCTGTACTGCTCCAGTTCTGTCAACTTGTTGTTTTAACAACAGTGTTGACTTAGCTTTGTTAAAGCTAAAGTTAAAGTAGCTCAGCACAGGATGAGCACAGGAGCTGGCTGTGGCAGTAAAAAATTTAAACCCTGGGTGATATTTTACCACCTCAGACTAAAACCCTTTCTTTGATGAACAATGCCATCTCTTCCCACCAGTTACCTCTCTGAAGTCTTTCAGGTGTTTAGACAGACATAATCTTCTATGCCAAAACTTATCCTATTTACTTTTTCCCCACAAGACAGCCTAGACGAATTTTATTAGCATGTTCTTAATTAAAATCCATGCTCTTCAGCTGTTCTCCATTAAGATGATCAGTTTCTTTCTTGAACACTTAAACAACACTTTGTTAGAGCTGGTATGCCTCTCCTGTACTTCCAACAGCTGAACAAAAGCTTTTTGCCTTGATAAGGGGCAGCACATGCCCTCCTCAGTCACTTGCCTATTTCAAGCTGAAGTGTGATGGCAACCATGAGGTACAATGTAGGATAATCAGGACATTAATGCATCCACACCTAATACAGGTCATCTAAATGGGTTATGTAGATGTAGCTCATTACTCACTCCTGACTAAAATTAGACATGAAGGGATGACAAAAGGTTTGGAATGACTAATCCCCAGCCTCCTCTTCACATTTTGGAAGAACTATGTTGTTCCCTTGAATAACTCTTATTTCCCCTTCATTTCACTTTCTGAATTGTTTTTGTTAACTGAAGCAGCATCTATTCCAGCTTTAGCGTCAAAGGATCTTTAGAGCTACATTCTAGGAAACAAAGCAGCCAAACCTTCAGTTCTGGTTTGCTTTCTTTTAAGAAGGAATTCACAAAATTACAAGGCTTGAAATTTAACATCACCTTAAATTTATGTTCTGTGAATACCCAGCCTCCCATGAAAATAAAATTCCAGTACACTAAAAATGCAGGCAAGAGGGATGCTAATGAATTTTACCAAAGCTTTTTGAACTAATGAAAGCAAGGAAATACCTTTGAACAAGTCAAGCCAGTCCTTTAAAAAAAATTGACCATCTATTGACCATCTCCTCTTAGAACAGTGCCATCACTGTTCCATGACCCACAGTGCCATGTGCCCAAAACTACACGCATGTGCAAGGCAGAATAACAAATAACCCACTTACCAATCTTCATATCAAATGTCCAGGCAGGTACAGCATCTCCTGATTTTACAGTAGTTGTGGGAAGAGGAAGTGTAACCTGAATGGGACCATTTACGTTCATTTCTTTCCCAGCCAAAAGAACATTTACACATATGGCAGCAAGAGGAGTTAATTCCATGCTTTTGAAACCTGAAAACAAGAACTATCATGTAATTTTCCATTCATAGTTTATTTTAAAAGAAATAAATTAAGAATTAAACTACTAATGGCAAGTCCTCATCTACATATACACAGTCAGCTGTTATCAATTTGGTCAAATAAAAATCAACATTACTTTTCTTCTGAACTTTTAATAACTTATGATTAAAACAAAACACAATCATTTCTATACCAATACTGCAAGAGAAACAGATTTGCAACATCAGAGTTCTATGCTGACTGTAGAATTAACAGTGAGGCAAAACTTGTTTTGGGGTAGGGGAAGGAGGGGTTTTCCCCTCAGATGAGCAGGTTACAAAACACCTAACTGATGTGAAATACAGATCATACAAGAGTTTTGGTATCATCACAGTGTACATAACATTGAATCAAACTGAAGGCATATGGAACCTCTCCTGTAAGGATTAATTTCCTAATTTGGCAGCCAGAATTAACTGAATAGGTAATCATGAGGCTTGTCAAAGCACTCAGAGGAAGTGTTGCATTTACAAAGCAGCCTGAAAGTTTCTTTCCTTTGTTTTCCTTTCACCAGTTTGCAAATGCTCCAGAATGCCCAATATGACAGGATAGTGAGAGAAGCTGAAACAGAATTAGTAAGTAGCAGAATAATGTTAAATCTATGCAGGCTGTTAGAAGCTGGTTGTGAGAGAACTCCTGGCACATCAGATATCAATTAGCTTCCACCTGCCCTAAAAGGAAGCTTATTCCTTTAGGGGTATATGAATAATTTAAAACACATGCCAGACAGATTGAAGGGAAAATTCCAAGAGGATAAACACTGCTTATTCTCCTATGCTTCTTCCCTTCTGCCTTCCATTTAAAGAGGTGAAATACTAATAAAAAAAGATTTTAAAATATCTATGTCAAAATATCAGTATATATGATGCCTTTAATGGAATGAAAATTAAAGAATAGAGTATGACGAGTTTAAATAAGCCACGTAGTGCCTTCTTCATGCACTACAATGAATTTCAGAGCCTCATGGCTGCAGATCCACTGGGAATAGAAAGAAAAGAACAAAAGAAAGACAGAGCTGCACACAGTACAACCTACCAGAGATTACTGTACTTATGCAAATTAAAAAACTATCTGATAGAATGACAAATACTAAAAAAATCCAGTGGTAGAAGAGCAGAGTTATGACTCATGAAATCACTTAGTGCCTCTCCAGCTAAACAGATGCACGAAAAAACATTATTACAATGGTGCACTGTATACACAGGGACCACCTGGTCCCAAACTTGCCCAGACTGACTGACTGTGAGCCAGGCAAGAGGTTCCACACAATCTTTGTGGTGGGTACAACGCCCTAGAACCAACCACTCCAGTGAAAATGCAAAATCTCCACAACTGAAGGCAATTGCTGCTCTTACACTGATTTCTTTAGGTTCACCTAGTTTACAGTCTGGCTGTATAGCTGCATTTTTAAGATGTTTACTAAACCAATTCCAGTCTCATGAAGTCCTGAACATACATAAATATACATATATATACATACATACAGATATATATACATGTAAAAGCAGACTCTGAAGGAGTATTTCAGTGCAGCAAGATATTGTCTCATACTGCAAGGGCTGAAACAGAGTGATGTGTTTATAGCTTACTCCTATGGAAAAAAGCTTTGTGATCTAACACAATGGGAGCAGGTACAAGCCCTCTTAAATTAAGCATATATTTTTCTGAAACACTGTGCATTCATATGCATTATAATATAATCTTTTTTTACAGGAATTCTTAACCAACATACTCACATACCTGATTTATTTAGAATAATTCCTGTTGTATAGAGAAAGCTGTCCACTTTCAAAAATTGCTCTGGCACTGTCAGATAGGCTGTAACATTTGCAATATGATTTGTTGGAAGATTTATTAAAGATTTGGGAAACTGAACACTCGGTTGAGATTTGGCATCTGTAAAAGAGTAATATTTTGTCTTAGCCACAGTAAAACACACAAACAGTGTTTTTACTACTCTTCAGAAATCCACTTTGCATAACAACCTGTTTTCACCCATTTTTTCCATGATTTGTGTATTTCCAGTCTAGCACTTGTCACGGCCCCTCATATAGCTACGTAATTAACAGAAAATCTGGCTTTAAGTAGATAGGTATTACATGAGAATAAGATGATGCTTAATTTTTCTCCATGTGTGTACAGATGGCTATCACAAAGTGTTTAATTACAGTCTGCATACACAGAACTTACCAGACAGTTTTCCAGTAATTAAGACAGTATCTTCAAACAGCCATATATTAGCTTGACTTTGCGGGAATAATGAGAGCGTCACGGAGGAGTATACTGTGGAAAATTATAATATCTGTTACACTGTGCAACCAAAAAAAATCCTCCAAGGTCTCCAAATCCAAAGAAATATTGAACAGAGCACTTAATAAACCAGAGAGCACATGAAGACTAAATAAATTACTCCTGTTATCCAGAGCAGCAATTTTAGCGCTTAGGCAGAAAGACCTCTGTTGAATGTTTGCTAGTTTTATACTTTCTATGGATAAACAGTGACTAGAATTCTTGAAAGGTGCTTTTTTAAAAAAACCATGCACCTTTTTAAGAACATGCAGTAGGTGAACAAGAAAACCTGTGAGAAAACACTGGTGAAGGGGAGCTGTAACAACAGGTTATACCTGTCAGAGAGGACAAAAAGCATTGGCACTCCAGGAATCACTCAGGTCAAAAGGATTTTTGTCAGAACACATTAATAGCTCCTTGCTAAATCTAGGCAAAAAAATTCTAAGAATTCACTGCATGTCACAACATAGCTTACTTAGATTTAAAAAGGGCTATTTTGTGTTTTAGAGTAATCAGAATTTTGACAAGTTTAACAGACCGTTCACCCTTAGATCTGCATTGACAGGCACCACCTCCCTTGACTGACTTCACTGAGTTGTGTTCAGCTGACAGCAACTACCCAGACAGCTTAGGAGAGAAATTTAACTACTGCCAGATACAGTTTAATAATAGGACTGTAAGACGCTTACGTACTTGGCATTCTCGCAGTCTTCCAAGGCAAAGGTGTCAGCAGGTAGCCATCCTTGTATGAGACAATAGTTAAGCTCACTCCCAATTTGTAGGGAACTTTTATTAACACTGCTCCATTGTTCCCAGTAAGAGTAGAATTTGTCAAGGTGTAGTTCACAAACACCTCCACCACCGCTTGTCGAAGGTACTGATGGCTGATGATGTCATTGACTTGAACTTTTAGCGTAAAAACAGATCCTACTGACAGAAAGAAAAACAGGAGGTCAAGATAACACATCACAACCAAGGACCATAAATTTGTAAAGAAGTCCTGTAGTTCAGGTCTTTGTTATTCATCCACTGTACCGTAGATCTCTGTCTCTGGCCAAAGGTAGGGGTAACCAGGCAATTATACACCCCAGAGAAGGAGGAAACAAAAAACCTTAAGATAGACCACAAAGGTGACAAAAAGTGTTTATCAGACTCAGCAAACATAATAACTAATCAGTTAAAAAAAACAAACAAAACAAAATAAACAAAACCAAATAAAAAATGAAAAAACAAACAAACCAAAACAAACAAACAAATCAAAACCAAATTACAAAGCAATCTTTCCCTTTTTGTTTAAGCTTGAAGAACACATCTCTGAGATTTAATGTGCTCTGCAACATCACACTGATAATACAGATGGTCTTGTTATCTAAGTGTAACCCTTGGCTTGGGACACACATTTCAAGATGCACCTTGAGTTTGTAAAAGCAAAGAACCTGATGGCTACAGACAGAGGGACAACACATTTATATTTACCTGTGTAATGTTGTTATAAAGCAACCAAATGCATCCAGACACTGTTTTAAACTACCATCTCCCACCAGACGTACACTGGGCTGCTTTTCAATTCCTACACTGCAACTTCTAAACAGTATTTCTCTACTGCTAATTAGAGGATTTGATAGTCTGTACCATACCCAGTGTCTTGAAGAGATCATAATCACAGTGACTAAAAAGTATGTTGAAAATAAAAAATCCACTTGAACAGCAGTCTCAAGGTGCTCTGAACCACTTTCAATTTCTCTCCCACCCTGATGGCAAATAAACTATTAGGAAGTCTTTTCACAGCATGTGAAAAGGGACAGAATTCCACATTATTTCCAGAACAGAATTGATTTGTTGTTAGAAATTAAAATCTATGGATCAGTGTTAAAAATATTTTAAGTAACAAATTTTCCAGGATTTTGGTTACAGATATACTGCTATTCAATACCACTGCACTACTTTGTATCCTAATAATTTCAAATACATTCATCATGAATATGCATTTCTATTTAGGTCAAATGTCAAGTTAAGTTATTTGAAATGTATCTACCGAAAATCATACTTCAATTTCATTATGTTATCCCCACTATAATTGAGATTGACATTGTACCAAGAGATTACTGCCACTGACCTTGATTTAAATGAATAGGTCTTGAGGAGCCGAGTGAAATCCATCAAAAAAATCCAGTGTGTAGTGGAGAGGCCCAAGTTGGGCCTCTCTGAAATAAGGATTTATTTAGATCTATTATACGGATGGAGCATATCATATATTCATGCAAAAAATGACCTGTACACAACAAAAGCTACACTGGCCTCAATTTATTACTGTTTACCACATATGCAGCAAAAACTTACCAGCTGTGCCATATTGATTCTCTGCAGTGTTATACAAAAATCTGCACCTCCTTGAGCAAATTAACATATATTTTCAGAAAAAGAAAAAAGACCCAGTGGTACTCAAACGTATTTGACAGAATTAAAGAGAAAATGCACAATAATTGTGGAACAATGTCATCTGGGTGGTTTTTTTTTTTCCTTATGTAAGATATTTTGAGAATAAATTTGCTGTAAATTGCTGAGCTGGAGGGGTTTTAAATCATGTAATGATTGGGGGGAAAAATTATGTCATGTCAGCAAATTATGGGCTCCAAACAGCTCCTCCAGGCATTGATCCAGTTACACAGATACCAGCATCATTCCAGTGGCTGCCAAAACCTGAAAAACGGGGTCATTTGCCCCTGGCCAATGACTAGTTAAAAGGCTACAGAGGGGAGGAAACAGGCTGTGTACAATATTATTATCCAGAAATTATTTGGAAGTCCCGAATATATAATGAAATGGTATTTAAAGGTATGAAATTCAGTGGTACAAAATTCAAGCTCATGCCATTAAGAAGCAATGCCAGAAATGCCTGTTATAAACTGGTATTTTAACAGCTGGAATCAAGTCAGGAGAAAAAGAAAATACAAGGAGTGAGGGCAAATGCCACAGCCCTTCTCCAGCTGCTGGTAAATTCAAAGGTTGTTCTGTGCCAAACTACTTTTTCCTCTCATCTCCTTCACATACAGCCATATTAAACCCCACTGTCTTAGAACCTTTAGGTTCCAAAAAAAAAAAAAAAAAAAAATACTGTAAAACTGTAGAAAGCTGTGCTATTTTCACTCACTCTCTCATAGTGATCTGACAAATACCATTGGCTATTTTTAGCCATTCTGAACTCTGATTACTTAGAAATGGCCACAGCATTTCCCAAAAGTGATGCTCTGCCTGAAGGGGTGTTGGGGAGATGCAGACGCGAGGCTGGAAACGCGGATTGGGATCCCGGGAGGCGGAGGTTGGTGAGACAAAGCTCTCCAGAGGCAGCTTCCGAAGAGCCCCCAGCGCTGTGACTGTCACACACAGGCAGCAGCAGCAGCTACTCCAGAGAGGAGTGCTCACTTCTCACCCCTGAATAGCCACGCACAAATTAAAGGAGACTCAACCCCCGGCTCTCAGTGTCTTATCTTTTATGCCAAAAGAAGAGTCTTGCTGACAAGAGGAAGTCTTCCTGGGAGTTGTGCCCTGCCTGCACTTGGATTTGGTGGTATCAACTAGCATACACCCTGCCAACAAGTCACTTGAAACTCCTGGGCAATGGTTTTGGAGAGACTTTTTAAAAAAATTAATCTTTCCATTTCTCAACAGTAACAGCACAGAAGACATGAGGACGCATCATTGTGCCTCTATCCAAATGCTTGTGAAACAATAATATGTTGAAAATCCAAGTGAAAAAAAGCCAGACTCCAACAGTAACAACAATTTTTTACTCACACAGCCATGCCCACCATAGTTTTGCAGACCAGTTGTTACAGCCTAGTTAACAGCAGAACAATCCCAGGGCCCTGGAGCTCAGACTTTGCAGTTCTGGTCCTACAGCACTGATCTGTATCTTTCCAAGCTTGACATCCCAAGCTCCCTCCTCAAACCAACCCCTTCACAAACCTCACATCCATTTAATGCGCAAATTCATCACAGATTTAATGGCATTCAGTTATTAACAATGTCACAGTAACATCCAAGACACCTAATATGCAAAGAAAATAATCCCTTTATTTTTCTTTTTATAAATATCTTGATTTACAAGTCTTTAAGGACACTTTTAAATCTCAACTATGATGGAAACTGCAGTAGGATATTTTAATCACAATAAAATGTACTGAAAAAAACAATTCGCATGAAAAAAATGAACAGTTGGTTAACTTTTTAACAAAAGCAAAGCTGAAAACTTAAACAATGGATGAACCCTGTGCTCTTCTCTGGTCATTGACACATGCCAAACACAAGTGGGTCAGCTGTATTTCAGTATTAAACAGATTTGACAGAACTCCTACAATTAGAAGAAAGAACTCAGTCCTTGCTAATTTGATTTGTGCTGCCTCAGAGAAAGGGATTCCTCTCTTGGCAGGTCCATTGGAAATGCCAGCTCCTACAGCATTAAAAGGTTTCTGATAAATGTTCATACCAATGCAGCAGTTATTCAAACAAAGAGAAACAAGGCCTTCTACCACATTTAGCTACTTCAGAAATGTCCTGGTCAGTAAAATGATGCCTCATTTCTTTAAGAAACAGCATCTAATGCCTGAATTGGAGGAATTTGGCTTCATATCACTATCCTAACTCAGAAATCATATCACAGAATTAAACCAAAGAATGGCTTGGAATTGCAAGCTGGGTACAAATGTACCAGTGCAAAAAAATCTCAGTTATGGTCCATGTAATTTGTTCTTAATTCTGACCTGCAGATAAGCGTGTCATTATTGTGGGATTTAATTAACATGGTCAGGGCCAGGCCCTTACAGGCACCAATATATGCCAAACTATACATATCATTAACTGAGATATGGTGGTGAAACACACACACTGGGCACTGCCCAGGAAGAATTCCTACACACTGTGCAACCCAGTCCTAAGTCCCTTTCCCTATTTATCACCAAGTTCCTATAGCCAAAGAGGTTCTGCACCTGGAAGGAGGCAGGAACTCAAACACACAGACAAACTACCCAATTAAGCAATTGTAACTACAATTAAATCATTCATGAGTTCTGTCCTTCAGAGGAGACGCCTCTTACCCTTGCCCAGAGATGTTTAAACCCATGCCAGAAAAGGCACACACTGATAGGAGTTTTATGGCAACTGCCTATGCCAGGCTCCCTGCTAACCAGCCAGAGAAAACCTGGGCTGTATCATTTCCTTGGTCTTAGCTGACTGAACAACCCTTTCTCCATCTTTTACATTCATGGAACACCATATTTTTTGGCTTAACACAATTAGGGATATGAAAGGTGCACTAATGTGTAAAGAAAAAATGTCTAATAAGAATATGGGGTTTTTCTACCTATCCAGTATTGCAATGGATGGGGGTGGAAATCAATGAAACATACAATCTAGACAGCCAACAGTAAAATGAAACATACAATCTAGACAGGCTTCAGTAAAAAAGGGTCATATAAAAGCCATCCTCCTGCCCACAAACACCAATTGTTACATCTTAAAATTTCCTTAAAACCACAGTAGTAGCAGTGACAAACTACGAAAGCACAGCCTGAAAAAGTAAAAGCCTACTGCACCTTCAGTTCATTAAAAACCCATGTACATGAAGGGGAGCTGTAGCAGCACCCGAGGGCTGTGGGGTGATTCAGTGCTGGACAGAGCCCCCTCCCCAGAGCTCACCATCCATCTGTGGGTACCTTTGTTCTGGAGCAAGGTACAAAGCACTGACACAGGACTGAGTTTTCTGCCTTGCACAGTGCATTAAAATGACATAGTAGGTGACCCCTAAACTCCTATAACAGTTTTATGGGTGTATTGTGAGAGTTATTGTCAGGCACTGGGGTGAGCTCTCTGGCTGGTTTTCAATTATGCTTCTCGTAGCTATCAAATAACCTGCTAACCTAATTAATAACCTCTACAGCCAAATGTGGGCTTCATTTGTTAGCTGTGTTCTTTTATCCTGTCATACTCCACGCGGTAATTTAGAGACCCTAGTACAAATGGGCATACACATGCATAAAGATCTTTCTAACTCTACACAAATCATTCTATCCATTCCAAATTGGTACCAGGATATCTCATTTAGAAACTAATTACATGATTCTTTATAAGGATGTTTTATATGCTGCTCCTCTGATTTAAAACAATAGCAGAAAATAAATACGAGAACATTATTTTTCCTCCCTGAAATGGAACAGGACTACTGCTAATATAAGAAATACATGCAAGTATTTTGCCCTGTGAAATTTTAACTTTGTCTTTATTAATTAGTTATAAGCACCATCTGCATATTTTATTTTCAACAATCTGTGACTGAACTGAGAAGCAAAGAAGCTCACCCTGTTCACAAAAGGTCTGAGAAAATTCAGCAAATACCTAACCAGCTGTAAAAATCAATTTCTCAGGAAAAGAGAACCTTAGATTTAGATAAGAACAACACATGCACCAAATATAATCATTCCACTTGGCTGCAAAAAGAAAATACTTGGAAGCTGACTACTACTGACAGTTTCACTCTTGCACTTAGCAGGAGGTTAAGTTTGCACCACCCCTCTCCAGAATCCCTCGGGGAGTTACAACTTTCCAGCCAGGGACCCAACACAAAGCCTGAAGTGAATGATAAAGAACAGAGGTACATAAGGACAAATACATACTGCAGTAATCGCTAAAAATTGCCTTATTTAGGTTGATCTTTAGGCAAAATGGCAGCAATATGGCTCTAATTTTAAAGCAAGTGCAGGCTGATCCTTGTGAGGCCTTAGGTTTTAACTTTTATATTTTTCAAACCCTGCACTGCCCAGTGTGTAACTCTGGAGNCAAAGCATCAAGGCATCACTTGAAATGCCCTTTGGAGAAAAGGTATTGATGTTTTACTGCTCCATGTCAGGGGTGATGGTCACTACTGTTCAGCTACAGACATTTACAGAAAACTGCTTTTAGGCAATACAAAGAAAAATTAAATAAACTGAAGTGCAGAGCTAATCAGCATTTGCTGTATTTTTATATGAACAGCCAACCCACATAACCTATACAGCACAGTTCTGTAGCTCTGCACTCCCTCAAAATATTTTAATGCAAAATCAAACATTAGGATGTATTTAAAATAAGAGCTTTGGCAAACATCCCTGCAGGGACACAGAACACATCACCAATTTCCAAGGACAAAGCAGCAAAATCGGGTCTGGGAAAGTAGGACACCACAGTATTCCACTGCTCTATTTCTGGTCAACCAATTTCCACAGAAGGCATCAACAAAATCTCAATTACGAGGGAGCTAAGGGTAGATCCTGGGGGGAACAGGCAGTGCCTGTTACAGTCATTTTACAGGAGGCAGTTTAACCCAATCTAGTCAGATCTAGGTGTGTCCACCAAGCTGCTGCTTCACAGTCAAGAAAAACTGCAACAGATTAGAAATGTTAAAAAATTTAACACCCTGTTACCTAAGCTTTGTCACACATCAGGCTACTCAAGTGAGCCTTTGCTGGAAAAAGAATAATTATAGTCTAACTGAGAGCTTTTCAAACAAATTATTTTATATTTGCTTCAAATGTAATTTGCTTTATTTCAGCTACAGAGAAACACTTCCTTATTTCACCAGCATGGCTGTGATAGGCACATGCAGACCACAGTGCCAGAGCTGTCAAGCATCTGTGCATGGGTTAAGAGGAAATGGAAATTATTTACTGGAAGCTCATTCATGTCAATACATACAGCATTTCAGCACACATTACAGTATTCAGGTGGTCCTTCCTCCCACCTTACTGGGAAAATTAAAAATAGAGTCCAAGAGCACATTTCACACACAATTCTGACTCCTCAGTGCCACATCAAGGAGGGGCTGCAACTCTTGAAACAACTGGATGTGTCTGCTAAGAGCTGAACAAAACAACAATGCAGGAAAAGATGCAAACCCAACAATCTGCTGTCATCTCAAACAAAATACATCTGATTTCTACACATTCATTGTGTTCAGAAAACTCCCTTTCCCACTTCCTATTTCCCCTTGCCTTTCATACTGTCCACTTTCCTTCACAGAGCTCTGCTCAGTCTCCTTCCTCCCACAATTCAATCCATCCTGGAGTAATCTCTGTGGTGATGAGTGAGATCACTGCCAGTGAGATCACTGATCATGAAAAAAGACCAACACTTTTCTAAAGATGGGGGTTTTTGCAAGCCTCACACTAAAAAGAGTGGTGAATGTATTACATGAAACTGAATGCATTGAATCAAACTCATCAGGATGAGCACTTTAAAGGGACACTTCTCATCTAGCAGACTGAAAAACTGCCAGGAGTTTGCCTCTGGGAAATTAGCATGATCCAGAGAAAAACTTCAAGGTTCTAAGTAAATTAGTAGGTCAGAGACTAATTATTCATTTAGTTCAAAACAGAGCCCAAATGTAGTTTCATATTATAATAAAACTGTCTCAGACAGTATGGAGTAGCTGTCTGCCTACTGACACACTGGAGCAAGTGTTATATTAATAAGAACAAAGCCTTTTTCCCTTCTTGAAGGGATTTTGATAGGAAACAAAAGTAAATAAATAAAGAAAAAAACCCAACACGCTAAAAAAATAGAATACTTATCTCAGTCATACGTTGTCCATTTCTTCCCAGCAAAAGTATTCATAGACTTGGCACCACTTTTTACATAGAATTAACACTGCATTTTACAGATGTTTTCAGAAAAGAAGTTGTTAGCTGCGTTTATTTACTGACAACAATTTCGTTTCACTTCAGCAGAATAATTATTTACCTTTGAAACCAACATACTTCAGGGTTTTATATTTTGTATGGATATGTGTGCATATGTAAATACAAATCCTAAGCAAACAGGAAAAGGAGGTTTGTTTTTTGAAGAGAGAGGTGAAGAAAACTGCAAAACATTCTTAATGGAAATCTTGTCCTCAAATATTTGTTGAAAAATATTAATTTATGCCTTGTTAGTACTTAGGCATTGAAAGAATTTCCAAAGTAGTCAATAGGCATCATGTCAGAGTAAATCAATGAACTGCTCTCCCCACAACTTTTGGATCAGTTCCTCCAAAATCAGAAGCAACTTAAAGGAAAGATGAAATTTAATCAGGACTAAATGTGGCCAATATTCAACTCTGGCAAACTTGAGCTGCCACATTTTGATGTGATATTTCACTACCTTGAGTTCATATTAAAAAAAAACAAAAAACCTAAACCTGAAAAAACCCCAACACATTTCCAAAAAAAAAGGCAAATTTTTAAGGCTTGCAATTATTTTAATGGATTTGGATTACTTTGTTATCTGGATGGCCTCAGTATCCAAAATCTGTACTACTGCATAGGCAAATTATCATTTTGGCTTTTTTCAATTTAAGATCTCTTGTATCTAAGAGAGGACTGATCTGATGAGTTCTTTGAACAAATAAACAAAAATAAGTCTTTTCTACAATCAACAGCTGTGTTCTACCATTAGAAGTGGTTACACTTCCACCCAAGATCTCAGACCAGATGCATAAACAAACTGCATAAGCATGACAGTCATTCCACAAATGTTGACAGGAACCAAATATTGATGAAATTAAGGACCTGCAAAATCAATAAAATAAACCAGATGATCATAGGCTGTATCCCTAATGATTACTGCTGCATAATCAATGAACACCTTCCTGGAATGATCCTGCTTGTAAGAACTGCAGCAGAATGTCATCAGGCTAATCCATAAAGCTGCTAACGACTCAGACTCCCATCCAGTGGGAACACAGCCCCAGGCACTTTGAAGTGCTCCTGGGAAGGTATAGAAAATAGAAAAAAATTCCCCTTTCTATATTTTTATGGGCTACCTAAGTGAGAGCCATGAAATTCAGACAGGAAAGCAGCCAGTAAGGTTAGATGGGATTTTTTTTTCCTGTATTTCTTTAACACTGCATGGCATACATATGTTATTTAAAAAATTCCCTGGAATAATGTTAAGTGCACAGCATGTACTGCTGCAGGGTGCTCATTTGGTAAGGAGCTGCAAGATTTGGGTTTTTTCACCATTAGATGCCTTCTTCACAAATTAAAATCAGACTGTTTCATCACCCTAGACAGAACATGAGAACTACAGGACACAATAAACCTATGAGAATCACAATTTCCATAGCAACTTTGCATTTTGATTTGCTGCTATTTTGTTGAATCAGCCAGCCTGGTTCTCAGAGCTGTGGTTACTATGGAAGACTGAAGCAGAAATTCACCTTCCTGGGGCAAGGGAGATAGGCAGCAGACAAGATGAAATGCTGCAGTCTGCAGAGCTTCATTATTTAGGAGTCATTTATTTTAAATATCATCTTCTGTAATTGGAGTTAAGTGAGATAAATTACTAATATTACAAGAATAAAATCTTAAATAAAACTTGTCTTTCAAATTAAGATGAGTTTGCAACTGAAAGAGATTAAAATGAGCAAGTAAATGCTACCGACAGCTCCTGAAACCTACAAAATAAAACAGCTTTGCCCAGCCATTTAGGAGGCCATTATAAGGCTGTTTTTTTCTCACTGACTAATACCAAACATGTAATGCTGCTCTTTCATTTTTTTAAAATCACTGCCAGCATCATTTTACCTTGCATCAGAGTTCACAGAATGAAAATATTAAAAATTCACACTTTGTTACAGAATACTGGGGGAAAAAAGTAGAAAGGGAAATATTAAAATATTCATAGTACTCTATTTTAAATATGCTGTCTTAAACCCCACGTTATATTGCACACCTTCGAGAAAAACAGGGAAGTGCCTATCAGAGGATAAGCCAACACATGCATTTCCCACTCAGGGACTTTGCAATTAAACCTTTCTTATTTAAACAGCAAAAATAAATCAGTCAGCAGCAGCATCTTGATAAAATGAGACCATTTCTTGTAGAGAATTTCTAATGATTTGTCAAACCTGCTCTCTAACAGTCAATACGCTTGGACAGAAAGAATATTCCAGTATCCTTGCAGCATGAATCATCTCAATTTTTTATCCTAATGGGTCAGGTGCAGGATTTGTCTTGTGGAATTCTTAGTGGTGGCTTGTGAGTGGAATAAGCTGAAAAAAACCTGTGCAATTTCCTTTATTTGACAACCCTGTAATTTGACAGAAGGAGGAAAAAAACCCACAGGAAAACAAAGTAGCACCTGTTCAAACATGACATTTAATGCAATGAAACCCTAACACAGATATGCATCCACAGACTCCATGGCGTAGCACACCCCACAGACCAGAGATTCAAACATCAGGGGCTGTTACTCACTAACTGCAAAGGACAAATTACTCTTGCATTCAGAGATATTTATCAATAACATGCTGGTCACTACTCCTTCTGGAAATACTTTTCTTCCACTAAAGCTGCAAAACCTCATACTACTCCTTCAAGAGAGATATTTGTAATACTCCAGCAATGTCTATCTTTCACCTGCAGGAAAAGATCCTCTAATCCCTTGGAGGAAGGCCAGTGTATAAAGGCATATATGGAGAAAATCTAATTTAAAGTTTGCAGGACAACACTTCCTAAGGGTAGCTCTGTATGTGTGGAATGGGAAATTTCTATTGTAAGAGTTAGGAAATCAATATTGCAGCAACAAACAAAAGTATCGCAGCACCCAACAAGCTACAGTCTCTTTCAGAATGAAATTTTCATTAAAGTTGAGTTTCATAAAGTGAATTATCAAAAATCACAAAACAACAACAAATACAACATCAGGTACTAGAAAAATGACTGCGGATTCCTCCTTATTTTAAGTAAGCCTTATTCCTCAGAATTTAAAAGAAGTTTCAAAAAAGAGAAAGTTCTGTCAGAGCAAATCACGGGCTAAAGCAAAACAATGGAGCCAAGGCTGCAGCACAACCACCAAAGTGCTCTGTCCCCATGGATGGCAGCCAGGTGAGCATCACAGCTGCTCGGAATCGCTGCTGCCTGCCTACAGCTCCTCACTGGATGAAGTGCTCCAGGAGCCAGCTGAAGCCCCCAGCTGTGCTGTCTCCAGCACAAACAGGAGTTCTCCCTCCTCAGCAGCCGGCCCAAGTCCTGTGGGGGGTAATTGGAACACAACTCAGCACCATGGAAACCTTTCCAGGATGATGGAAATGGTTTCATTGACACCGAGGCTAAAAATGGGGCAGTAAACACTTTCTTCTTCCCCCCCAAATATTCAAGATTCATTCAGCACCTCTGAGATTGTGCCAGCTGGACTGGGGGGAAACAAATCCCCTTAAGTATTTCTGGGACAATCTGTTCCGTGGAGCACTGAAGAATCCAGCAGACAAACTTGTTGAGGGACAGGTTTTCTCTACTGTGCCTAAGAAAAAACACCCAACAAAAACACAAAAGGGGGAAAAGGAACCTGACAACTGATTCAAAGAGGCAAACAGGCATGACAGATTCTTTTTCCCAGTTCTGCACCCAAACTGTGCAGGATCTCACAAATGTTTTGCTGGGTCTCTATTCTGCTGAATTTAATTAGAGGATTTTCTCAACATCACTGGTCCGTAATCCAAAGAAAATCTCTACTGCAGCCCAGTGAGAGTAAGTTTTCTCCTTTGCTCCCAGAAACAATGGAAAAAGCTCCTATGATATTCATCACAAGCCACAGTTCATGTTATTAACAGCTTTTATTGTTCCAAACACACAATCTACTGAAATCCTGCATTTACCCAATATAAAACTATTCATTGCTCCTGTTCAGTCAGTTAATGAAATGCTTCAAAACAGAGGAAAAATGTTTTCCACAATTATATGAAAAAACTTTTTATAATTCCATTAGAGTCTATAATAGGTGGAGGGGGCAAGCACGTCCTTCTTCATCCCAGCAAAACAGCCAGTAGTTTCAAATATCCTGACATCCCTGACCTTCTCTCCAGTTTAGCTCACATTAGCACATAAAAATCATCAACCAGATTTGCTACCTCACAGAAAATAACTTCCATGAGAATGTTCCAATCAGTTTCATTTGGAGGCCTTGCCCATGGAGAGTCATTAATAATAAATAGATTTGATGTCTTGCCAAGTTTCATAACCATGCTACACACTGGAATCAGTTTCAGCAGACTGAGCCAACTCTAGGCATCATATTTCTGAAACAGCCCCAAATTTGCAGCAGAGGCTGCAGTTCCACTTCGTTCCAATCTGCATGCATTAGGGGAAAGCACATGGAACACACCAGCCTTGTTTAACCTCGCAAAGGAAAGGCTTTGGGGGCTTTTTATCCCAGTTCACCAGGGATAAAGGGCCAAGTGCTCCATCAAAATGCAGGGCGGGGTAATGAAGGGCAACAGCCACCAACTGCAGGGAAAGATCTGACTGGACGGGGGGGGGGGGGGGGGGGGGTTT
>VXAC01005347.1:281815-505165 GCA_013399225.1 Rhipidura dahli
CGGGGGGGGAGGGGTGGTTTCTTTTCTAAGGATAAACAATCCTTGGAATAGGTTGCCCAGAGATGTTCTCCAATCTTGAAGCCTTTCATGGCCTGACAGGAAAGAGCTCCCAGGTCTGAATTCAGAGCCAACCCTGTTTTAAGAATGCCCCTGATGGCCCCTCCAGCCTAAACATCCACTCATACTCAGATCCTCAGTTGCTCTCAAATCACAGAAAATAAAACCAGCAAGTATCATCTTCACTTGATTGGTTTATTTCAGCTGCTAATTGTAATACCTCTCACAAATCTGTCTGAAAGTTTTGCCAGGAGTACACCATGATAATTTGGGGCTCACAACCTGATGCAAATTCCATGCTTCATTATGGAAATAGGGTGAAAAGATATAATTCATCTTGCATGGCCTTACTCGGTAACACTTGCAGTAAATGAAAACAGTAATGCCAATGATTGTCAAACTAAAATCAGTTTGAGTAATGAGAGGGTTGCTCAGACCTGAAACTCAAATAACCTTCAGCACGAACCCTGAAAGCTACATGCACACTCCAGTGGGAAAGTTCAAGCACGGAATACAGGTAAAAGATTCATGGGAAATAAAAAAAATAAAAGTAAGTGAAATACAAGAAAACTTTTCAGAAGAAGCAGATGAACTATTGAACTACTAGGGACCACACTGAAACAAAAAACCAAAAACACCCAAACAAACAAAACCCACCTACATTCAGCTATTTCCTCCAAAATGAGCTGCATCACAATGAGTCAGTGCTCCAAGTGATCTGCCTATAACCACGCTGTGTTTAGTAAAAGCACCCAAGCCAACACTCAGAGGCACAGGCTGAAGCCCTCATTAGTCAAACAAAACTCCACAGACCTGAGAGCACTTTTGGGGTGCAGTGGTCGCATCAGTAATGGCTTTGAACCGCAGTGTGCAGGGGACACATTGAAGCGGCTCTCAGATTCTCTCTGTTTTTCTGCTTCCTGACCTCTTAATGCACATGGCTCAATATGTGCCTCACACTCACACCTGTAAGTGCTGCATCACGTTCAACACACACCAAAACCCCCAACATTCCCCACCACAGCTGTCATGCAGCTTAACTTGCTATAGCTGCCAGTGGTTCAGGTAAGACCCACACCAAAACCATGAGACTTTTCAAAATGGGACAGGTAGTATCAGAAGGTAGAGGGACAAAATTGTTTTTTGCTCTCTAACCCACCACAAGCCACAATTTATTCTATATAATCTCAATGAGAGGCCACCTCTTGCCTCTTCCCTTGGTAGAACTGCAGTTTCTCAAGTACCTGGCACTATCAGCATTAAATGCAGAATGCTGGAGAAAGGGTCATGTGGGAAGTCCAGCAGGAGGAACTGACCCTGTAACCCATCTCCAACTGTCTCGTTTCCACATTGTGACAATTGTGCCCTGAAGTCTGACTTCTTTCAGACAGCAGAGACTCTGTGAGTCCATGTGATGAAGCATAATCAGGGAAGAGAAAGAAGGACAATAAATTGAGGGGAAAGGGTTCATGCCTGCCCTTGGTGAGGCTCAGGGGTTTATGCACACACAGACAAGAACGTCACTCCCAGGCCTGCCCACCCCAGCAGGGCACACAGGGTGGCTTCAGGAGCTACACCAGACAAGGCCACACATCACCAGGATGATGCCGTGAGCTGCAGACCTGTCACTCTGGTGTTTACAAGAATGCACAATGTGCTTACAGTCAGAAGGCACGCAGAGTCATTTCCAAATTTAGGGCAGCTGCTCCAACTGAGAGGAGCAGCATCCTCTACAACTACTGGCAGCTGCTCGTGAAGTTCACAGCATATGATGTTTTACTGGACAGAACTGCTGGTGCCACACATGAGCCCTGCACTCTGCCTGAGAAGCTGTGTTAAGGTACGTGGTGCTTGGGAGGCTCCTCCACACACAGGACTGTCCTTGTTGATGCTGTTCTGGTCACAGGGACCTGCTCACACCACTGTCCCTGTGTGCTCTCTCATATGGAAGACCTAAGAGCCATCCCTTCCTGACCTAAATCCCCCCAAAACAACAGGGCAGCAAACTACACAAAGGTTACCCTCTGTGCAGACTGTGGTAGCTGTGGAAGGGAGACGTGGTGGGGCTGCACCAGCACGTGCTCTGTGCTGCAGGCTCAGAGTTTGGAAAGACAGCCCTTTCCCAGGAGCCCAGCTCTGCTCCTGAATGGATCTGGAATGCCTGTTCCAACTGAGTACATCTTGAGTGAAATCTGCCCTACTGAACACTGGGCTTAGGGACCTGTGCAAGATGAATTTATTCTCTTCAGCCTTCTAACCCCGAATTCCCTAGCACAGGCTCTCTCAGCAAACACACTTCCCTACTGCTGATTGTAAAGCTGTGCACACTCACATCCTCCCCTCAGACGTGTGCTAGCAGGGAAAGTGCTCTCAAACCTCCTGTTTTCTGCTACAGCTAGTGCCAGAGAAACAAAGCAGGAAATGTAGCAGCTCCTCTGCAGCCTGATGAATACAACTTCTTGCAGCCGTGTGTGGAAGGTGGCAGGTTAGGAGCACCCCTGGCAAGCCAGGATTAGGCAGGAGGAACTAGACCTGCTGGTTTCAACCTCCTGAACACAGAAGAGTTATCTGAGAGTGCACTAACTCTGCTGGTTCAAGGGAAATTGCTGATCACAGAACCTGGGTGCTCCTACAGCACCCCAGAAGCAAAACTCTATGAATCAGGAATGAGACACAGTATCAGCAGCAATAAAGAGGATACATTTGCTCTGTCACATCATGCCTCAAGTCCCCATTCATTACGGAAGGACACAGTGATATGAAAATATGCAACTTCCAAGACAACAAAGTAACCTGTGCTGTTTTGCTAAGTTTGATGGGCCAAGAATTAAGTTTATTTTGAATAAACTTTCCTCTCAGATCTTTGCCTGTCTTCAAAGACTTCATCTACTGAGCTAGTTCACAGAGAAAGCATGCTACAGATCCCCAGTGACCCAGATAGCAGCTGCATTCCAAATTCTCAACCTGCCTTTTTCCCAGCCTGACAGTAATTCTGTGAATGTTTTTGCATAGCAATTGGCCTTTGATGGTGTACTTTCTGCCAACAGACTGACAAGAAGCAAACTTCAGCAAAACAAACAAGAACTGCAAAAACTACCACCTTGCAATAGGTGGCAGTTCCTGCCATTCTTTATCCCTTGTTTCCTGCCACTTCTGGCCACGTAACCATGGGCCCCGATTCCACAAATGCTAAAACACATTGTCTCTCTCAGTTCTTTACAATGAAAACTACCATCAAGACAAGATTCTTGAGATCTAGCTTTCTGAAGTAGAGAGCATGATGCTGTATAATGTATTACAGGCTTCAATAAAAGCAAGCTGTCAGCTCAGGAGAGATCTTTTACTCTTCAGAACTCCTCGGTTCCCTTGTGGTTATGCAGACTCTCTTCCTGAAAAAAAATAAACAGTGCACATTTTTTCATGTGTGCTTTACCATAACAAGCCACAGACTCCACTTTTTCTTGTAATAGTAACTGAGTGACCTATATCCTGGAGCACGTGCACCTATGAATATTTCTTTTTCCTAATTCATTCCCATTTCAAACTGCAGATGCTTCATCCCCTCTCAGTGTCCTAATGCCCTTGCTGATATTTTGTTGCATTACTAAGTCTTAGAGCAGCGCAGAAAGCTCAGACACTTAAGAAGATCATCTCCAATAAATCAGGAAAAGTCTAAGTCTTGCATTCTTTCTCACCTAGCTGAGAAGCCATTATTGTAAATACCAAAAGCTGAGAATCCTGAGAAAAATGAACAGCAAATCAAAGGCCATTTCCTGAGCTTATTTCTACAGGTGGAGTTAGCTGCTTGACTAAACCTTTTGGCTGGGGTGTGCATATAACACTTCTAACTTGAAAAGAAACCTTTTCCCTGACACCATTTACATTCCAGTATCCACAGGATGAGAGGGCTGTGTTGCTGCTTGTGTAAGACAAATAATGCCAGCTCTGATCACAAGTCTCTGCTCAGACAGCCCTGGCTTCTTGAGCAGGGACTGTATCCTACATAATCGCTGAGCCATGAAAATGACTGAATTTCCTTCCTTGCTGGAATGCTAAAGCATCTCCCACACAGCTTTTAATTCCTCACTCATTTTCTTGGGGTATCTGACTGCAACAAAAGCTCCAAAACAAAACTGGATTTACTGCTGCCATACTAATCCCCAATCCGGTGACTTTGGAGACAGTAAACCACAAAGATTGTTCTATCAAGTGACAAACAAGCCAGTCACACTACACCATGGGGTTTTTAAAGTGCATTATTATGTATTATTGCTCAAATTTAAACCCAGAAAATTACAATGAGATATCAGAACCAAACGCTACTCTAAATGCCTAAGTATCAACTACTCACAAATTAAAAGTCATTAGGAAAAATATTCTACAGCAAGAAACAGGGAACACCATGATAGAAAAAGCAGTAAGTCACACATGTTTTGGAGAAATATTTCTCTTTCAGTATCGCAAATAAAAAGGAAGCATGAGAAAAGTTTCCTCCTTCTTGAATGGTCAGGAAGAATAAGACAACATACAAAGGAGTTTAGAAAACTCTGAACTAGAAACAACTTGTTTACAACACAGCTTCCCATTAGGCAGCCACTCATCATCACATGCAGGCAGACAGTACTGAGAAATGGGCTCAGAACCAAATTCCACAAGCAGCATCCAGGCAGTGTATTTGTCTCCAGCAGGTTAAAAAAGTAATCTCTAATTTTCTTCTGGGTTTGTCAACAATCACGTATTTATCTCATCTGTCTCAACAAGCAGGGGTTTGTGTATTAACAAATAAATGCACATAGCAATTCCAATTCCCCCCTCTCCTTTGTTCAGCACCACTGTTAGCTGCTACAGATTTTGAACTTCACCCTACAGAACCCAGCTAATCTCCCCGTCACATGCAAAGCCATCTGCCTAAAAAAAAAAAAAAAAAAAAAAAAAAAAAAAAAAAAACAAAAAAAAAAANAAGATATACCAAAGCAAAATAAACTCCTTTTTCCCTGAATTCTGGAATGCAAGGCAGATTGGGCATGGTCTATAAAAAAACATGGCAAGATTTTTCTTGTTCATGTTGGGATTACAAAAGGTACAGGGACTACCCACACTTGAAAAAAACCACCTATTTTAAAACATGTTTCAAGTCTAATTTAAGGTCTCAACATGGTAAAAAACCTCCAACGTGAAGATGCTGTATGTCACCCCATGTAAAGCGACAGTTTCCACTGACACAGCTGCTTTCTCTGCAAAGCACGTTGTTCATTCTGTACATGTCAGACCTGTCACTGAGCTGATGCAGATAACTATCACTTATTCAATTAGAGGTCTCTGCTCTATTTATAGCACAATATCTGCATTATAAAGACAAAATAATGCCCAACATCAGGATATCCCAAGTCTCATGAACATTAAAGAACATAACTCTCAGCTCCTATAAAGAATGCACCTCAATAAAGATAAAGAAAAGGGAACATGGAAAACAAAACCAGATTTGCCTGGATCCAAGCCAGGACTATAATTCACTGAATTCTGGCCTCAAGCCCGCTGACCTCAATGATGAATATCCAAAGCTCCCAGCGGCTTCTCTCCAATTGCTCCTGCACACCAGAGCCCAGATTTCTAAATTGCCACAAGGAAAATGCAAAAAATCACTATGAATAAGGAAGAACCAAGGCAGGTTCTCCACTCCAGCAATCACCACCCTAACCAGAGAGGCCTGTCTCTCTCTCTCTCTCTCTCTCCAATTTTTTAATTTTCTCTTTTAATTTGGAAGAATGCCTGTATCTGTTAGATGAGACAAGTCAGAATACCTCCATGAACTGGGTCCCTCTTGTAGGTGTTCTCTGCCTTGTTAAAGAATTTACTTATTTCTCTTGGCAGTGGTAAGTTTGCTGTTGTTTGTAGGGGAAAAGAAAGGGATGACAAAAAAGCCCTTCTCAGTCAGTGCCACCACCTTCTCCCGCCTGCACTTCCATGTCAGGACAGAGTGTGCACCCCAGACACCACACACAGCTGTGCTGACTTCAGCATCTCTCCTAAGCCAGCACAATAATTACACTGGCACAAGTCAGTTAATCCAGGAGGGAATTGATCTGTAAAACGGTATAATAAGCTTCGACAGAACAGGGCCATCGATACGGGAACAAACGTCAGGTGACAGCAGGTTGTGAACTCCAGCCCCAGCTCTGCCAGCGAGGATAAGCCTCCTTAGCAGCACCGGGCTCACAAACACACGGCACAAACCCAAATTCAGCCAGACTCCTCCTCGCTTGCAGAAGCCGCTGCCTGCCTGGCAGTTCCCAGCAGGAGTGGCCTCTTCAGAGCCCTGCCCCAGGGATCGCTCTGCTGCCAGTCTTGTGCTGGAAAGGCAGCAGCCATTTATCCTGCCTACCTGTCAGCTGTAAAGCATCAAATGATAATTTAACATAAAAAGACATTAGTATCCATTAAATATACATCTGGAGTCATGTTCTCCTTTTTAAAAATGTCAGAAATGTCAATAAAGCAAAAATTACTTACATGCTTTACTGAAATAGCACGCAAAAAAACAAAGGTGCTTAGTAGAGTCCTCAGAATAATGAAAGTTTCAGAGCAGTAATTAGCTTATCTTTTTCAAAGTCCACCATTGGCTTTTTTTAGATTTTATAGAAGAAAACATTAACCAAGATCATTTAGAAATCCAGCCAACAAGTGAAATAAATCTTTAACTGTATTTAAGCAAAACGTAAACAAATGCTGACAACCAACTCAAATGATAATTTTTAACATTCATAAACTGAGACTGATTATGCAAGCTGTGGACTAGAAGACACCTTCTGGACTCTCATACCTCAGAACCCATGATGCCAAATGAGCAAATAAAAGAAAGCAGCAAAAACTGGGCACATGAGTCTGCAACAACAGCAAGCCAACAGAACAGGCATCAAAATGTTAGATACCAACAAAGACCTTGGCCAGGGCTGAAGGAGATAAGGTAACAGAGCTTCTTGAAAAGAAATCAATACCTGAAACCAAAGAGGATCATTGAATTAGAAAAACTGTCCCTTTTTTTTTTTTTCCCACTCAATTTTTAATGAGCAAAATGTTCACTGCCCAAGTCAGAAATGCTGCCGATGCCTTTTAAGTGGTGTTTGGTGGTGATTAATGGTATATTCTACTAAAAGTATGATAAGAAGCAAACTAATGAAAAGTCAACAGTGCAAATGAAAAACAAGGACCAAAATGTTCATCAAATGCCCTTCTTCAAAACACTAGCTACTGTTTTAATGTTTGGAAAATAATGAAAAACACAAACCCAAACCCCCACAAAAAAAAGACTTAAAGAGCAAATCAAGGCATTTTAAGGGTGTATATGGATAAATTTAAGAATCTGTTCATATTGTACCCAGTCTAGTTACTTGTTCTACACCTTAAAGAAGTTGCAAGCAAATACTGTAATTTAATATCTCTGCTTTCCTAATTATCAAATATACATTGGCAGCTTTGTAAATTGGCTTCAATTCAGGAAAATATTAACCATCTGCCTAAAACTAAGCACATTTTATACCTTCCTGAAGTCAAATGGAAACAGAAGCATGCCTATATGCGAAAAATGGAACATATGCTCCAGTGATACACTGAAAAGGAGCCTTGGTGTTAAAAGGTCTTAAATAATTCATGTTCGAAACCATCTTGAAATTCTTTGGTGAAAGGCAGTATGTCAAGAAAAATACTGGGTTTATTGTCATTTGAACCACTGAACTTCAGACTATACACACATTTTTTAAACTAGATGACAGTGCAGACACCTCATCATTTGCTCTGGCTCTGCAAAGAAGTACCCACAAATATTTGACTGCAAAACTAAGGCCTGAAGCTGAAATAAGCACATTATTTTCGTGGTCTTGGATAAGCAATGCATCATCCATTCTGCAGAGAGGATGCAAAAACCTAACGAGCTCATCAGCCCCATCACGCATTTGACAGGCTCAAGATGCTCGAATCAGCTGGTTTATTTTTAAAGTGAGACAAATACATACAGAAATAAATACACGTCTGTGATATATATATTCATATTCCATGGACGCTCGGCTATCTCCCTGTGCCGATTCCTGCCAGCCAGCAGGAATCCCTGGAGCTCCGCTACCCGAGGCCACGCTCGGGGCGCCCGAGGGCGCACCCCCGTGCAGGTCAGCGCCCGCTCCCCGGGGCGCTCCCGGCCATCCCGGCGCGGCCGCGCACACACCCGCGGGCTGCAAACATGGATCCCGCTCCTGACAAACCGCAGCCGCTCATTTTCGGGTTCGGGACCGCCGCCCGCCCGGCGCGAACGCCGGGACTCCCCGGGCGAGCGGAGCCTGGGGGGACAGCGGAGCCCGAGGGGAGAGGGGAGAGCGGATCCCGGGAGGAGAGGGGAGAGCGGAGCCTGCGGGGAGAGGGGAGAGCGGAGCCACCCCGCGGGGATGGGGCGCAGGGAGGGTCGGTACCTGATGCCGCGGCGGGGCCGCCCCCGGGCAGCGCCGCTCGCTGCTGCTGCGGGCGGGTGGCGGCGGNTCGTCCCTGCGAAGCGGCAGCGCTCGCATCGCCCCCGGTACTTGTTGCCAGCAGAGTTGGGGCCGCGCTGCCCGGGGCAACCCCAGCATCGCCCTCGCTCTGGCAGCCGCGGAATCACCGAGTCACATTCACAGAACCACAGAATCGATTGGGCTGGAAAAGACCTCCGAGGTCATGGGGACCGACCCAGCACCGCCGCGTCATCCAGACCATGGCACTGAGTGCCGCGTCCCGTCTTTCCTTAAGCACCTCCAGGGACGGTAACTCCACCATCTCCCTGAGCACCCTTTTCCAATGTCTAAACGCGCTTTTTGTGAAGAAACTCTGCCTAAAATCCAACCTAAACCTCCCCTGGCACAACGGAAGACTGTATCCTCTCGTTCTGTCACCGATTGGGAGCAGAGCCCGCCCCACTCCTGTCTGCACCCTCCTGTCAGGGAGTTGTAGAGAGCGGTGAGGTCTCCCCTGAGCCTCCTTTTCTCCAGAATAAACACCCCCAGCTCCCTCAGCTGCTCCTCATCCCACTTGAGCTCCAGCCCCTTCCCCAGCTCTGTTCCCTTCTCTGGACTCACGTTCACAAATGTATATGCATTCCAATTTTACTTACGTGCATCCTTAATTCTAAAATAAATATGTTCAGGAGAGCTAAAAATGTTTATTCTCTCTATTGTTTATCAGTGTAATGTTGTTTGATGTCAGGAACTGCTAATAGGAGTAAACATGCACTGAAGCTTTAGGAGATACTAATGCTGTTTTGGAGACTGCCACAGTGGCTGCAGCACACACAGGCCTGCTGAGGAGGGGCTGAGGGAGCTGGATGTTCAGACACAGCCCAGGGCGAGGATAATGGAAAAACCACTGCAGTTGTTCACAGCAGATAAGGCTGAGAAAAACCCCAGACCTGAGGAAAAGCAGCACATCAGACAAATCAAACTGACCCAGAGGTGGCAGACGCCTGCATGGCTGGGAGCTGAGCACACCCTGGGATCCCCTGACAGGATCTCACACCGGTGTGGATGAACATGCCCACGCCATGATTTCAGGGAGGCCAACAGCCTGTTCCCTGTAAGCACTTCCCAAACAGGATAATACTAAATTTTCAGTGTATGTTGAGAGAGTGAACAGGAACTTCTCTGAAGAGTATAAAATTACTTGAATTGCCTTTTAACAAAGCAAAGATCAGCCAAATAAAAGGTTTATTTTAAACAGTATAATATACTAGGCCGAATCCTGTAGTTTCCAGATCACAGAAAGTTTCTTCATTGAAGGAGAAACAGAGGAATAGAGTTACAAACTCCAGCAGGATATAAATTTTCTCATACTGAAACGAAGAGTTGAGAGGTTACTGTGCATATTTTCAACATCTCTTATAAAATCTGAAGAAAATCTAATATATTTTTCCTTGTGCCTTAATGCCATTCTATACAGTACAATGTAATTAATTCACTGCCATTAAAAATGACTTGAAATAGGTTTGGGATTGACACAGAAAATGCAATTTGCCTTTATTGCAGTTGCTGACAGTTCATTGGCACCATTTTGGAACAGTCACTGCTGGCAGGGTAATGCTGCAGTGGGAAATGCACATTCTCCTCAGCAGGTACTTTTCATCACTTTCCTTTATTGTCAATGTCTTTTTTCTTCATTGGCACCAAAAAGCCCTTTGCCATGAAAACCTGATTTCATTTGACAGGATCTTTGCTTGGAAGAAAGCAAAAAGGGAGCACAAGAGCCATACAAATAAAACAATCATTTATTTCATGTGAAACTCCTCCAGCAGCTCATAAAGAACACAAATTCTCTTTTTAGTTCAGCAGACATGCTCAGTGCCTATTTGCTTAATTAACATCCTCTCACCCAGCTTCCTATCTCAACCTTTTATGTGGGCAGAGCACAGGAAAAGCGGCTGTTCCTGCACAGCCACTCCTAGGGCTGAATTCATTTTGGGTTCCCTGCAACCGTGTGTGGTGTCAGGTGGAAGAAAAGGGCTTACGGAAAACCTGCTCCTGCTGGGAGCTTCCTTTGTTCATGGATTTGTCTGGTGACCGAGGGTGTGGCGTTGAGAAAGGGTGGGTCACATTTCCAAACATTTCCAAATGTTTGTAGACCTGAGCTTTTAACAGGATATAAATTATTTGGAGGGGAAGAGTTGAACCAGCTTGGCAGATGGAACATTTTAAATTAATGCTGATGATGTGAATATGCACAATTATTCTTTTATAAACTTCTGGGGGGGAAAAAACCCCCAAGATTAAATACGTGATAAAAGCTCTCTTGAAAACGGCTCCAAAAGGGGAATAGTACACATGTGGAAATTAATTGTCTGTACTACATTTAGAGAAATTACTAAGAAAAATTAGAGTACATAATGACATTAATTTCAGAAAAAATATAATCACAATCAGGATTATGTCTTATTAAACAAATTTTCTTTGAAGAGATGAAAGCTGGTAATAACTTATTTCAACTACCTGAGTACTTCCTTGAGGAATTGCATCCAACATTACCTCCTGCAGTCTCTAAAGGCTGCTACACATTCTTCAAACTGAAAACAAATTACAGCCATTGTCATTAAGTACTGAACATGGCATCTGCTGTTCTGCCAGGGCTGAAAGTGTGTACACAAATGACACAGAAATGTCAATCTATATGGATTCTGCAGAACTCTTTCAAAAGCAGCACACCACAGGCCTGGTCTGCATGTGGAGTTATAAACATGAGGAATGGGGTATTTTACTGTCAATATTCTTCTCCTTCTTACATTTGCAAGGTCTGTGCTGTGCTTTTGTGTCCTGTAAACTCAGGCTAAGCATGTCCTGTATGTTTGTCAGGAGGGGCAACAATTCAGCACCAAACTTTCAGAAGGTTCATCGGAAAGACGCAGCAGAGCAGAGGGATTGTGAAATACGCCGTGAGAAGATGGGCAGCTGACAGCACTAACCCTACCTCCTTATGAATATTGTCAATATATTGATGAGAAGGTCACATAAATACTTTGAAAAACTATTTTCAGTTGTTCACCATGTTGTTGAGAATGCCTGAACTGACGATTTAAAAATGTTAATGTACTAATACGCAATAAAGTATTAATGTATTAGCAATTCATTTGCTAACTAACTAATGGTCAAAGCACACAATAAAGTATTATTCAGGCATGCAAAGAGGCAAAGTACTGCAGCACAGCTCCAGTGGAATCGTGCAAATGCAAATTACCTTGAGACACAGACCATCATTTTATCTGGGGTGGCTGTACAGTGAGATGGGAATTTGAGAAATGACTCTGTTGCCTTGTTCCTGTAACAAGACAGCTGTTGTCACTAATTTCTCAATAATAATAATATATTAATTTGGAGCTGCTAGGCAGATGCAGTGATCACTGGGCTGCTATCTAACTGCAGGTATCTCATTTAACAAAAACTAGGCCTGTGCTGGCTGCAGGGTGTATTGAACAAATGTTAAAAGCCGTGTTCTGGCTGCTGCTGTCATGTTTCTCCCACACATTAGGTGCAGCTTCTGTGAGATCAGTGAAGCTGCCAATTAAACCACAAATATCAGTTTTTCATCTTTTCCAGGTCCTTTATTACTATTTTCTTTGGGATAACAAATTCTCTGCTGGCAAGTCAGGGAACTCACTGGTTTGGAGTTTTTCTAACGTGTTCACAAGCACTAACATTTACTTCTCACAGTTTGTTTCATCAATGAAACAGATACACAGATGGCTTTACTGTGACACAAAATATTACTGTCACCCTACTCACACAGGTGAGCATGACTGGTAATCAGAAGGAATGTATCAGTGAGATAAAATTAGACTAAAAATACAAGAAGAAAAGAAATTCCAGCTCTCTGAGAATTTTCCAAACCAAAGGTCAAGATGTCATCATTTTCTACAGCAATGTGGCAGCTATAAAATCTAAAATATTTGTTTCTGGTATGTAGGAATTTCTGTTGGAAAGCAGTTTTCTGGTGACAGAATATAGTCTGTGACTATATCCTTTTTTTTGCTTGTGATTACAAAATTTTTTGACTTGAAGTTAACATGTGCCACTTGAGGTGAGAATTTAAAAGTATTGTAAATGTGGTATTTCTGAATTTAGCACATAACTGTGGAGTACAAACATATATGATGAAACATATTCTGGTGAATTGAGTGCATTTTAAAAAATACACCTAAGAAAAAAACCAAAAACAAACCTAACAACAGAATTCCTGTTGATTAAGAGGTATTTTATTCCAAAATTCTAAATTTCAGAATCAAATCAATACTTACATTTTTCAGTTTACCCAATCATAATATTTTGAAATTGTATATATACATAGAAAAATACAACCTAATAAAAACACTCAAATTTGCATTAGGGTGAAAAGAATGAGTTGAAAAGCAAACCATAGCTTTAATAGCTATATATTTCATATCAGTACAAAATTACTGTGCCACAATACCCCCCTTTTTGGCACAATTTATAATTTAATACAAAATAAGGTGACTTCAAATGTATATTGCTCTCTTTAAATGTACCGAAGACCTTTGAAACAAGTTCATAGTAACCGAAAATATTCCTATTTATGCTGCAAGTATTTACTGCACAACAAAGAAACATAAAATGCAGCACTCTCGTTAGTATGTTAATTTTCTGCTTGTGCAAATAATGCTCTACTGATTTAATGCACGAGCAAACATAAAAAAAGGCAAAAAAATTCCATTACAAAAAAATAAAACATTACATGTTCAGCATATTTGTATCATAGCAAATACAGGTTTCCTTCATGGACTAGAAAAGCAAAACCTGTAAAAGTTTTTTGAAGATGCAAATGCTACATTAAATCTTCCATTACTTTGCAAAAGCCAAGGGTCAAGTTATCCACCTTTAATGCAGCATATCTGGAGAAGGTCATTGCATGACAGGTTAGTTTTCCTGTGTTCTGTTAAAATGCTACACATTGGGAAAAACCACAGTCACATGAAACAGCAGTAGGACTACAGACTCAACCCCGTTACTGTACAGCCTCTGGTCAAATCCCCCACAATGGACCCAAAGAAGGTGGCACCAGCTCTCCAGAGCTCCACAGCTGGTGGTGATGGACACGCTTTAGGATGCACATCCTGCTGCACCCACTGTGGGCGATCCAAGGCTTCCTGAGCCATTACGGCAGCCCCTGAGCTGAGCTCGCTGTCCCCGTCCGTGTCCTTACCAGCACTGACCGCCCGGAGCCCACAAACGCCACGGCCCCGCTTGGCCAGCAAAGCCCAAGGGGCCCAGGGCTCGGCAGTGAACCAGGTCAGACCACATTTCATTGCACACGGGAGCTTCAAGGCTGAGGATTCAGTGCCAGAGAGCTCAGATGCCCCTCACAGCCGGGGGGGAAAGCAGAGCTCAGCAGTGACCCTGATCCCAGCCGTGGCATCCGGAGTGACAGGGGCCACTGCCAGCACAGCACTAACAGCTCTGCACACCCCAGAAACAAACCCAAATCATCTCTTTGCTGTAAGCCTCACCTGGCCTCTGCCACTACATTTTTATTGTGTGGATTCCTGGTTTTCTTTAATAAAATACTTTTTTTTTTTTTCTTCTGACTCATTAACAGCCAATAGCATTGAACACAAAGAATCACGTTCAAAGGGTCACGTTGTCTGGACCATGGACAAAAACTGCCTTGATTTTCACCAGGGTAATGCTGCTCTGTGACTGTCTGGGAGGGTGCAGGAAAAAAATAATGCAGGGCTGTGTCAGGGTAACCAACAGCAAACCCTAATGCTGCAAAAATCTAAGTGCAGCATGATTCCTTCAAATCACAAAGAGCATGCTGATTATTGCTGAAGTATTTTCAAAATATGCTTTAAGACTATTTAAGCATGGACACAAGTTTAGAAACAACTATTTAAAACCTTTGCTTGGAATAAATGTTTTATAAAGGAAGAGCACATGTAGTAAACTTTCTAAAGTTTCCACAAGCATTATGTGAATTAGAGATCAATGTGTACATCAAGATTTAAAACAGAAAAAAACCCTGATACTTGGCAAACAATGTTGGCAAACTTCCTCAAAGATTTCAAATTACATTGATAAATATAGCCCATATTTGACTTTACTGTCATGCTTAAACAAAAGCTATTCCCACAATTTCATAGTTTCTTGAAACAAATGTAAACCTATAAATTAGGTTCCTCACTTTACATTTTCTAAATATTGTCAAATATAGATAATATGCTTTTTGCAATAAAAATCACTTTTCAATATTGATCATGAGATGCTGCATTAATTGCAAACTGGAGTACTTAAATAATTTCATATTTCATTATAAAAGATATAGCTCTTTTAAAATGTTTTTATTGTCTAAATAATTACACAGCTGCTAATTTTATAGTCATAAAAAAATCTTCTTCTGAAACATAGCTTTCGAAAGAAGACTAATTTTCCGTTGCTGTACTTGTATTTTTTAAATGCTTCCAGTATGCATCTTACTCACAGCAATTTAGAATCAAAGGCATTAATTTCATTCTGAAATACCTTTTTTAAAGTTTCTTGAAAAGCTTTAGCATCATTCTATAGTACTTGCTGTAATAATACATCAAAGCCTGCAAGTCATTACGAAATTTATACTGACACAAGTACATACATGATCTGGAATCTTATTGCTGGATCTAGAACACACTGTCAAAAGTTCCCTGCACCCCCATTCAGGAAAATTTCCAGTTTGGAATCTCCCTGAAACACATACATTACTTCTAATTGAATGGGAGGTGTTACACCTATGCTCACTAAATAACCTGTATACTCCATTTACATATGCTACTGTGGTCTTTTATTTTTATACCTTTTTATTTGCTTCCATTCCCCAGCAGAAGGCTGGATAAAAATCACTTAAATAAGTCTTACTTTATGTAACTTCAAAAATGGAAGATACTTTCCATAGCTACAGTAGTTGTACCAATAAAATGTACCTTCTTATCCTGAAAATCAGCAAAATGAGAGTTTCCAGTTGCCACAGTAAAATTAAGATGCAGTTAGCACTGACATTAAAATTGCTATGGTATCCCATCCACGTGAGCAGGAGGGATCTTGACCATGCTACTTTTAAATACTCATTTTCATCTAATAACGCCCACACGTGCAAGTAGTCTAACAAATTTCAAGTCACCGTGGAGGGTACATGTAATGAAAGCACACATGTAAGAATTAGAGCTATAATCTGTCTAATAGTCTCTTAAACCTCTTACCCTACTAAGATTAAGCCTGGGTAAAACCAATCTTCTTGCACATAGATAATCAGCTGACAAAAGTGTGTGAACCACAAGCCTGTGTAAGTAACTGAAAATGCTGCTCTATCAAAGTCACATTTTGAGGCCAGGATCAAAGCCTGACTCCTGATTCTCTACTACATTACTAGTAACAATACTAAAAATAAAGACAGAAATAAAACATTGGCCACACCAAAGACCTTGAAAATTCAGTGAAAGTGGAATTATGCCCTATACCCTTTCATGTAAACTAATTTTATCTAAACACACTGTCTAAACCAAACCCATGTAAATGGATAAATATGCAAGCCTGTATCTGGTGAATGTACTGGTCCCCCCAGACTCTGTGTTGTCTTCCTTAAGGACTCAGATGCCATCATGAATCAGAGAGCAAGAATGGACTTAACAACAACAGCCACAGGTGGATTTTAAATCTCTGAAAGGATGCAAAAGTAAGAGTTGAAACAAACTGCTCTTTTCAGAAAATTCTGGGTTTAGTGGGCACTGCTGTATGTATGGAGGAGATGCAGCTATGAACAAAAACCCCAAGGTACAAAACCAAACCAGAGCTTTTGCCCTTTTCAGAGCTTGTCTACACAGAAATTTCACTGCTGTAAGTACAGTAGAAGTCTTCCTTTGTGTGCCTGGCTGCATACATGGAGTTTATACTGCAATTTATTCCCTTTTTGGAAAAGAGAATAAACACATCTCATAGAAGGCACCTTAGTAATAGTTTAAGCATGTTCACTCTGGGATCTGTGCAGCACAGTTACCTGTGGTTGCAAGCTGAACAACCTCCTGCTTTGCAGTTCCTTGTCTACTGAAATGCACAGAAAATGCTCTTTTGTCAATCTGTGTTGGAAGCCTTGTGTTACCATACCAGTGATGAGGGAAATTAGTTAAGTGATGTAAACCTGTGGCTTTAAACCACTGACCTTTTGGTTTGTTTAAAAAACAACAGTGAAACAAAATACTTAGTGTCTTTTCTGGTAATGAAATGTATTGAACATAATGAAATGTCTTGTGCAATGAAACGTGCAATGAAACATGGAGGGACTGAAACAATGAATGAATCAAATGCAACAAGCCAATGAGACAATGAATGAGTGAAGTGAAACAAGCCAAATCAACCTTTACTTTTCGAACCCTTTTGTACTGCCAGCTCTTCTCAGCTTCATTTGACTCACTGTTCTCTCAGGGCAGGAGGTGTGAGTGTGGCTCAAGTACTGGTGTACTTTAGATCCATGATCCAGATCCCTGGATGTGGCTGGCAGAGAGCCTATTTTAAATAGCCCCTGTGTCACTCCATCCTGCACCTGGGCATGATCAGCCAGTAAAGTGAGGATTAACAGCTTCCCTACAGTGCACCACTTAACCTGTCACACAGTGTTCCCTCCAGTGTTTTGCTAGAAACCAAAATACAATCCAAGCAATGCACAGCCTTCACTTCAAACCCTGTGGAGGTCTGACTTGTGGACATCAAGGGTTTTCTCAGACATGTCTGTTGGCAGCCACAGCCCAGCATCTTGCCCCTGGCAGTACATAGATGCATCCATGCTGCCAAGAACTCTGGAACACCTGGATCCTGCTCTGTGATAATAAACAGCAGAGTCTTGGGATCTTGCCCTGAACCTTTTCCCCAAGTCCCACAGAAAGCACATCAGCCCCAGACTTCTATCATTCACTTGGTGTTTGTAGGCTCAATCCCTACAGTAAGAGACCCAGGACCTGCAGAACAGTATTTGTAAGGTCTAGAGGGAAACCACAAGACAGATGACTGAGCAGGCAGGGGAACGGGTGTGCAGAACAGGTATCAGATGTGAATGATTCCACTGAATATTTTCTATTTCTTGAGCAGGAGAAAAAATCATCATCAGAGCTAATGGGTAAAGAACATTCTTCAGTACTGTAAAACAAGCTACATTCATTTTTTTTTGTGTGCAACTGACTTTCAAGAGCTAGGCAGTGAAATGTAGTGTATTCCAACACAAACAACTGAAACTAAACGAGTAATCCAGCAAGCACCTCTGGAAGCTGTTGGCTCCAAGAGCAAATGCAGGATCCGTGTAGCAATTCATGGAGAGTCAGTACATGAACCAGAAAAGATGATGTTTCCTGTATCCCAGTGAGCAAAATCCCAGCACTACTGCTGAGTTCCTCACAGGGGTCAGTGCAGTGAGTGGCAGTAGGAACGGTGTTAATGCAGAAGGGAGGGTTTAAGTGTATTGCCCTTGCTTTGCATGTGCTGATGCCTTCCCAGGCCAGCAGCTCTGCAGTCATGAGTGTCTGTTCATTAAGGGGGAAGCCAATATTTGTAACCAAGATGTAGGCAAGTGTACATTTCAGAATGTCTTACAGATAAAACTCTGCTTAAGCTTCTGACGTTCCTTCCCCATTCTCGTGCGGTTGCAGCTGTTCTCTTTCTTGTTCTTCCTGAGGTGGCCTCACACGTTTGAAAAAGCCCATCTGTGATTCGGAGAACAATTAAGAAATTGCATTGTGATTTGCAAAACATACACACATCCTCTCTTTCCTTCGTGATCAGATCTTAACTGATTAAGCTGTCTTTTCACTCCTACTCTCTTCCCTCATTTTTGACCTCCAAAGACAGTAAAAAAATTAAACAGTTGAAAAATTAAACTGAGCTCAGCACAGTTACAGACCGGCTTTTATTCAGCTTCTTCCTGAAAAAGCTGAAAAGCTTCTACAGTTGTTCCAAAAACTGAATTGATTCAGATGCTTAGGGGACTAAGGCATTTCTGCAAACTGCTGGTACTATATGAAATGATACATCACTAGTAGGGAAAAGCAAACAATACAAAACCCCCCCAAACACAGTACTTACCCTGTACATGACAAACACTAGAACAGCCAGAAGCAGTAACCCTGCTAAGACAGCCAAAATTATAACCCACACTGGCACAGGCATGGGCTGTGGTTGAATGCCCCATGTAATATTGGTAGCAACCTAATAGAAAAACACAATAAACCACACTTTGCACCACAGTGACATGCTGAGTTCATCCATGCAGCTTAAATCTTGTATACTTTTATCCTATCATGATTATAATCTTAATCCAGTATAAATTACTTTTTCTCTCCAGTATGAGTCAAAAGCCATAGATTGCTAGTGAAATAAAGACTTCACTGACCCAAATTTAATAGGATTTTAAAATTAAATGATAACAGGGGGTTGGGGGTTATTTTGCTTGGGTTTGCTTTTTTGAATTTAGTGACAACATGGCAACGTATCTTCTGCAATTCTTGATTATTTTCGGTAAAACTGTAGTAATCTGGAAAATATTTCAGAACTAGAGAAAAATAATTCAGGGCTTTTCCTTTTTTATCTCAAAAGGCGGGACTCTGAAACAAAAATCAAGTCCACTCTTTATTTGGGAGAGAAAGAACCCCAGTTAATAATAGGCATTAGAAAAATTATTCAAAAATAAGTCAGTCACAGTCCTTTTCTACCTTATCCTTAAGATCTCTTAATCCTATAATGCTTACCAAAAACTTTCAATTTGCCAGCCCAGACAAGTGGCCTACATCTTTCTGTTTGCACCCCATCTCCTTTCCCTTTGAAACCCCCTGAGGCACAGAAGGCCCTTGTTCCACACCCACACAGTAGTTCATACCCTATAATGGAAGTTCATTATTCAAGCTCTACATGCTACTACAGTTGAAAACAAATTTAAAGGAAAATATTTCTCTAACAACAATGGCATTAGCAGAAACATTAGAACTGTTCACCATCATTTTTTTTCATTTTCAGTTAAGTCTTTCAAGCCACAAATATTGTCAACTCCAGTCTTTTACCCTCAACTGTATGTGTACAACTGAAATAAATACATGAAATAAATAAGAAACTTATAAAATTAAAACTATACCAAGCAAAAAAATGTTACTCAACAATAACTGTCTTTGCACTGACTTTGAAGTGATTGTATATGGTAACTCAAGCTGGATGTAAATGACTTACTACTGTAGAATTGTGAATATCTTCAAAGGAAAGGTTCTTATAAGGGAACTCTATAACACTGAAAGAAGCAGATGATTTGAGGGAGTAGGAATGATTCTGATTTTCTTTCTGCGTAAGAAAAAAAGAAATTAGTATTGCATGTGGGTACAAAAATCACTTTTAATGTTTCAGAAACAGCGACAGAACATTCAGAGTCACTCACATTCATGAAAGTTTGGGTCCAAAGGCGTGATTTTAAATACAATATTGCACTCTTTCCCCTTTCCAGGTGGCCAACTTGACAGACAATCTTTAAACAGTCAGCAGTTCCACAGCCCTGTGTATAAAAATAGGAAGGATATTCCAAGTGTGAAAATAGTTGGCAAGTCATTAATGGCATTAATTATACTCATATACCTACACTGGCAAAGCACCATAAACTATTAAAATACAATAATAACTTCCAGTAGTGGATAATTACTTATAGTTTGCACTTACAAAGACAGTGATGCAGTAATACACCTATTTCCTATTACAGATTATTTCCAATTGTGTTTAGAAAGGACAAGTATTCCTTAAATTTGCTTTTAAGGACTTATAACAGCACAGGATTGTAGATATATTGTCAACATGTCAGTGCTGAGAGCTCACCAAAGTGTGCACGTCCCCCTCCATGGCAGCTAAATCCCTTCTGCTGATGCGGTGGTCACGGTGATCCTCCCTGCCAAGTGTTTCATTCCTGTCATCATCCTTGGGAGCAGAAATCTAGGATACACCAAGGCAGCCCAAACAATGATTTAGATAATTGCAGACTTTAGGGTTAAGGTCAAGAAAATACCTAACTGCAAGTTTCTCTCTTTCTATCCTGGCTGTTCTTCAGACCCTGGATGAAAATAAATCATTGCAAATTGTACAGCAGAAGCACAGGAACTTTGTATTTATGTATTTGCTGAAGATGCTTTTTGGTTATCAAAGATACACAAGTATTCTCTGTTGTTCTATACATTGAGTATCTTCCCCTCAATCCTTCTTTTGCTCTTATTCTTCTTGAACTAACATACTGATTTTTATTGCTTGTTCTAAACTATCCTAAAATTCAACTCTCTGCACTCAGTTAAACTCGCTGGGTTTTATCTGGTGTTTCTTTGCCTAGTCCAGCCTAGGAAAAAGGAGTTTCTTCTGCTTTGTAAATCCCATATTTTGCTGGCAGTGATGGCTAACCCCTATTGCCCTGTGTGACCTTTGGATGAGGGCCTAGATAAATAAGCTAGTAATATAAAAAAAATGCCATTTTTTCCCAGGAAACAAACCCCAGAAAATTTAGATAAACAGTCCGGAAGCATCTGGTATGTTTTAGGTTTTAGTTCATGACTACATTCATTATAATTCCATGGCTTTGGACTTAGAACTCATATAGAACAGCATTGAGGTTAAAAAAAAAATAGGAAGAAAACCCCACAATAAAAGTAAACAAGACAAATTGGTCTTTGAGTTGACAATTTTGAGCTGTTGTTTACCTTTTACTTCACCTGCTATATACACTGACATGTACTGTGGAAAAGTGCAGACTTACTGGTCAGCCACAGATGAAAAACTATCTCAGTGTCTCAAATTCTCAGGGATCTGGCTATTTTGAGTGTTTACAAGACAACCAGACATACTTCATTCCACTCAAAGGGAAAGTCCTCCTTACCTTAATTTTCAGTGGGTTGATTTCCATGTCAGAAGTGCAGTTCATGGGACCATCAGTTTCATACTGAACAATATACAAGAGCGTGTTGTTTTTATATTTGTAAGGCCACTGCAGAGTCATCATCACCTTGCTGAATGCACTCGGACCATTGTTTCTCAGCTGATTATGAAAACAAAATTTACAGATGTAAAAAAATAATTCTACTTTCTCTGTTAATGTGCATACAGTTACTTTATATTTGAGCCACAAATGTGGTACTGCCACTACATCCCCCCCACCCACTTATGGCAACAGCATCAAAACTTTGCCTAAAAGTGGTAAAAATTCTAATTATTATTATTCACACAGCTTTCTCAGTAAGTTTTGCTTAATTAAACAATCTAGATTAAATCTGTGGTAATTCTTTTAGGAAAATTTTAAATATTTAAATTTTTCCCCAGCAAAAGACTTCAGAGTAGTGATTCAGAACAGATAGAGGACAATAATTTACATCCATGAGCCATTTCCTGAGTTCACATTACTTCAATTGTTTTACCTAGATTTTGAAAGGCAATAAAATAAAATAAAATATGTGTAGTTATGTGGGTAATCAACCCCTGTTACACTTATTGCAGGCATTCCAACCCTTCTTGGATATACCAATTTTTGGCCCAGCATTAAAAAAAATAAAATCTCCCCTTACATGCAAGACAAAATAAAACAAACAAACAACAACAACAACAAAAAAAATCATAATTTACTCCAGAGAAAAGCTACACCAAAAGATTTATTTTCATTTATCACAGAACCATGTCCCTGAAATCAGCAGTAATTCCACACCTCATAGATATGCTGAACTAGAGGCCCAATATCATCTTCTGTTTCAGGATTCTCCTTCGGCTGCCAGTTGGCAATAGGAAGGAATATGTGATCAGGGGATGACACACTGAACAGCAGAGCAGAGGAGTTGTTATTAGCAAATATCAAACAATAAATGCCATTCTCTAGAATACCTAAAAAACCCCCAACACACTTAAAATACAATCTCCACTTCTTCATCCTCTATATAAAACATGAAAGAACAGAGGTGGTTTGAATATTAAAAGTTCAGTTCTGTTCTCTGCATTAAAAGATGAGAAGAGATACACACATAATCCAAAAAACAGTGTGAAATACTGTGATAATGAGAAATATTGATGGTGTAGAGCCTCAGCAGTACAGTCCTAAGACTAATTCAGCATGCCCCAAAAACAGTGAAGTTACCAAGCATGCTCTTCCAGTGTGCCACCCCCACCTTTCAGATATCAAACAAATTCATCACAATAATGAACATAGTGGAAAATTTTAAAAATTATGACTCAGGAATCCAAGTTAACTGGTTAAGCAAGAGGACTGTACAGCTTTTGGGTGGGAAGTAGAGGTAATGGAGTAACCAAGTCATTGCAATATTAATACTATGCTTAAGACTGAAAAAGGTGAGGACATTGCAAACTAAATTCCATAGGATTTTCAGCTTTGGTTTCAGGGGTTTTCAGATCAAACCCCAGTGAGTTTGTGGAGGAGAAAAGTGACCTGCAGAAATGTAAAACTGCAAACACAAGGGATGATTTTTTTTCCTTCTAAAAAATATGTCTAGTAATGGAGGCACAGTATTCCTTTTTGGAATTAATTTTGTAATTATTTAGAATTATTTAAGATCCAAAAGTCCAAAGGTTGACTAGAGAGAACCATATGGTCTTTATGATTAAAAATTCCCTAAACCTTCCTGAAACCTTATGCCAACCTGAAAGGAATTTCAGTGAACATAAAGAAGTAAATGTGCAAAGCTCGTTAAAAATGTTTATTAAAATAGTATTGCTTACCCTCTAATTTCAACAGCTGCTAAAATAGCAAGGTCAGCCTGATAATATGCTACTGGGCTCAGATTGTCATACAGGTTGGAACTGCAGGGAAAATAAAAGGTAAATTCTTAAATGAAATAAGCAAAGTATTTAATAAAAAAACCCTCCACACTTCACAGTAATTGTATGTAACATCATTGCATAACTCCTGAGGCACTGCAGGACAGCACATTTGCTAAAACTAAGGACCAGATTCCAGCAAGTTCTCACCTAAATGCATGGAAGCCCCACCCTCTGCACAGTTTGTGGGAGCCTCAGCAGGGAGAGGATGAAGGACACAAAGTTAACGCTGCCTCTGTTCTACATCGGTCATGTAAGAAAATACAGAGGACACTCCCCCCTCAAAGTGGTGCTGGGAACAGAATCCTGACCTCCTTAGACACATCTGATTATTCTGCCTCCCTAACCAAACAATTTCCTTTACAAAGACCTTCTTGAATCTTCTAATTATTCTTCGCTGCAGCTGTAATCAACAAACACACGGAACAGTGTTTTCCTCCTGACCTGTAAATACCTCACTCTTTTAGAGACTAGACTTGCTCTGCTAGGAACTGAGCCAGCTTTGGACATCTAGCCTTGTGAGTGTAAGCCAAGCAGTGTGATCCTTAAAACCTCTTCCAGATAATACCCTGGTAATGCCTGTCACTGTGAACTGTGATCACCGTGTCCCATCACCCCTTTGCTCACTCTTCTTGCATCCACAGGTCACGGAAGGAATTGTCTTCAGCAAAAAGCCTAAAACACTACAGGAACTTCCCCTCTCTTCCCTGGGGACAGAGGCATGACTTGAGCAACCTCTCTGACTGTTTCAGGCCCAGTGACAGTAGCAGGTGACTGCTGTTAGCCTGAGGGAGGTGACAGACACCCCAGAGCAGATCACTTCCTGCAAAGAACAGGAGTCATGGGCCACTGGCACACCTTAGCAGCTGATGGGAAAACTGAACAGACAGCAGTGGGAGATCAAAGAGATATTTAATGTGCCAAGGCCTTTGATAGGTATGGCAAACCACCGTATCATTAAACTAGAACAGCAACTTTAAACTTTCCTAACTCCTGTAGATGAAAAATGCATGTGTGCAGGAGATTAATTTATTCACTACATTAAGAAAAAGAAAGCCCTTGAATGGAATAAAAAAGCGCTTTTGGTCCACCACAGGGAAAAAACCAAACAGCTGTATTTGTACTGTCCATTAAAGGCAACATAAAACTGCATTGGGTAAAGTTACTCCTAATGACCACATCTCCAAACCTTAAACACCTCCAGAAATTATAAATTCAGATTTATACATCAGATTTACATGACAGTGCTGTGCTCATCCAATATTAACAGGAATGCTGCTGTTTTGTTCCATTTAATTTTCAGGTTCTTTTAGGCTGGCTGCTGTGATGGTTCACTCCCTGTTACTTCTGCTCAGAGCACCCCATGCATTGCCTGCCCTAAAAGACTCTCATCCCCTAAATACATAAAATTCTGACTTTACATCAGAAGGAATTCAGAGTTCAAACACCAGTTTTAAAAGAGGGCTATAAACCCAAAGCCATTCTGTGGCACTTCAAGTGTCAGCAGAGCACAGTGATATGCACATACAAATATTCTTACATTTTTTTCCTGTATTTAGGAAACCTTATTCAATATGTTTATTTTTCAAGCCATTATGAGGCAAAGACAAGAGAATTAGGGCACAGTGATACTGTGTAGTTTGTCTATTTACTGTGTGTGTCTTCTCCCAGGTGAGGTATGTGCTCAGAGATTTCCATACCTTCGGATTTGCAGATCAAACTTGACAGAGGTGTCCATCTCAGACTGCTGGTGCACGCTGAAACGCAGGCCAGCTAAGAGCTGGGGGAAAAAATCACTGGGCTTCAGTGGAAGCACAATAAAACACACCATAAAAGCTTCCTAATGCTCTTAGACTACAACAAAATTGCTTGAGACTTGTGGTCATGAGACAACACACACATACACACACAGAGAACTGGCAAATCAAACTTGTCCAGTTCACCCAGGCTGGAAATGTACTGCCCTCTCCTTAGATTACAGTCTGGCATCACTGCCATAAAATACAAAATAAGGGTTACATCATGCTCCCTACCCTTACTTCAGCCATATCTACACATATCTGAGCCTCCGCAGGTGTTGCAAAAAGTATTGTAATCTAAAGAGCAGGGAACACATTAATAACTCAAAATTAATTCCCAAGGTTTGGTCTAAGTCAATTCATATTTGCTTTAACATGTGTGCAGTTCAGCTTGACAGACTGCAAAAGACTTTGGAAATAGCATTTATTCATCTACACAAGATGGCTCTTGGAAGCAAAGCATCATGAAATTGTTATAATTGTGACTGATCTTCACTTCATTTCCTCAGAAAATAAGACTTATTATGTCATATCACCTTAAAATCTGCCAGATCCCACTAATAATTTTTTAATTCATCCAATTTCAGCTATATTTGGTGGAATTGTAGAGGTCTCAACTAGACAGAAGTAGGCAGAAGAGAGATGAAGTAAGAGAAAGAAGTGTTATGTGCTATCTCCTGAATATATTCTAAAAAATACATATCAGATAAATATAAAAAATTAACGAGGGCCCAAAGTCCATTAATTCCACTATTTAACGAATGACTAATTTTGAGCTGCATCATAAAACTCATGAACACTCCTTTCAGCCTTTAATTTAACTGAAAAGTTGAAACCAGCTACTGCTGTACTAACCAAATGTGTGGGCAAGCTAAATGTCAGCTAGATCTTATCTCAAATTCCTGTGAGAAAACTTCCTGCCCAAACACTACTGTGGTTAAGGAAAATTCCACCTGCCCTCCTGGGTGAGCTGCCAGACACCTGTTGGACCAAACCTTACCTTAGTTCCTGCTTTCATGGGATTTCCCAGGTCACAAACTACCAAGCGAGTCTGATTCTCTGTTTTAAAAGCACATGACAGTCTGGCTAAAGCCTGCAATAAACCAGAAAGAAATATTAAGGAATGTCATTCTTTATGTCTGAACACCTGGATGAAAGTCTGGAGAGAAGTTCTAGATATGCTGCATGCATTTTAATATAATTTCTCAGCCATCACACAGCCGAGTATTAGAATGAAATAAAATGTGAGTATGGAAGTCTCCCAAGGAGACAAATGCTTTTGATACAAGACAGATTTCTTTTCAAGGTTATAAAAAAGAGGCACTTGGAAAAACCTAATCACTTTTGCATTGCTTAGCTCTAAGACTGAAAAAATAGAAACCACCCCAGATCTCCAGAGCAGCACCTGAAATGTGACTCCTCAAAAACAACAGTTGGGATTTTACCTCATTGTTACGAACAACTCCGATGAAATCTGCTTGAGGTGGAACCACAACAAAGAGCTCTGCTTCATAGGCTCCCTCCCCCTGGTTCTGAGCACTGACAATGAGGGTCAAGGGATTGTCATCACCAATATAGATCTGCTTCTGATCACTACAAGAAAACAGTGTAAAAATGAGCTCTGTGTTCAGGTTTAAAGTGCACTGAAGTGGCTGCACTTAAAGAAACAAGAGCCAATCTGAGAGTTCACAAAGACATTGGAGAAATCTGGGTGCAGTACCTTTGCTTCAGGAGTGTCAAGAGATCTTTAAGCTACTTTTAAAAAACCCCATATCTATAATCACAAATGGAGCAAGTATTATGTGCTCTTTTGTAAGAATCTGTCCTGTGAAAGGTACTACAAAACAAAAAACCACCAACACCTTTTTCTCACAAGAAGCAAATGATTATGAACATCTATGTCCCTGTGTACATTTTGAATCACAGGCCCACTTTGCAGAGATACAAGCACATATTTGTAGCAAAACTCAAGGGAAGATTCAGCTACAAAGTAGAGCCAAGACCTCTGCAATACCTTTGGTTTCAGACACAAAGAGACTATTTTTCTAAACAACGCATTTTTATTTCACCAACTACAAGCAAACATCAAGGTATCTGCACTGATGTAAAATGTTCCTGAAGTGTTTGCATGAATTAGTGCTTGTGAAGTGTCCTAAATACATACAATGTGCATGAAAATGTATGAAAAAACAAATCATGAGCTAATACACTAAGAGTGGCTTTAGGCCACACAGTACAAAAAGCTCAGACTCATGAAAAGAACAACCACCTAAAACTTGTTTTGTTTTTCCAGGTTTGATAAAAGATATTTCCAATACCAACAATTTTTTTCATAGATGTGGCAACAAAGCCCTACTCCTCCCCTTGCTGGATGAAATCACGTCTTCATGTGTCTGTCTAATATTAAACAACAGAGCAGAGATACAATGGCAGCTAACAGTGGTTTATTCTCACTATACACGTCCAGCTTAGGAAATAAATAAGTATGGTTTACTTATAGTGGAGGCTGGAGTGGGAGTGAGAGTGGGAGTGGTGTATTACATGCTAAAGACATTAGGTTACAAAGCAGAAAATAGGTTTTCTTTAAAACATACAGGCCTGAGTTTAGATTGTGTGCAATGAAGAGTCCTACTTATTTCAACACATCCCTTAAACAAAAGCATTACCAGCTACTGAATTTTAGAATTCAAGTGGGAAAATTGCTTTTCCTCGTAGTATTTTTCTCATATATTTACCTTTCTACTGACACCTCCAGCTTTGGTTTGCAGATATTATCATCCCCACAATCCAGCAGAATATGGGCCTATGCAAAAACCAAACACATACTGTTGTAATAATTTCTTCATCCATTCTAATATACATTTTCAACACTACTGTTTCACCTCCACATAAAAAAAAATTCTGCATGCCGGGCTGTGAAATGTTTACAAATGAGTGTAAAAATTTGTAAAAAGGGCAGAAATAGAAAAACTATTTCTACTACCATAAGAGAACTATAGGGATAAACATAATGGACATAGAGCAGCATAGTAGGAGAAAGGATGAAACACTCCAGGCCTTCAATATTAACACTTCCAGTACTACTCTAACTGATTTTCTCCCTAGCATAAACCCAAGCATGTTCTCAGCTCTCTCATCACAGGCTGTGCAAGCAGTGTACCTGTCTGCTCATGTTAGCAGGAGTGAACTGGTTGAGGATAGGGTGCAGTCCTGTTGCATCTGCAGCTGTTCTGTAATCCAGACGATATTCCATAAAAATAGTGATGGGAGTTAGCTTGTCTCTGAACTCAGATTCATCCTGAGGAAACCAAAGATTTAAATCACAATTAAAACATAGTAGGAATGGAGAGGCCAAAACAACATTTAAACTTCTGAGCTTGTTTCAGAGTAGAAAATCTCTTGTCAGAAAACCTGCCCAATTTTAGCAGTAACATGCCTGCTTAGTAAATGGAAGACTGGAGCATACAGCAAAATTAAGTCATGGAAATCCAGTAGCAAGGAGCCTAAGGGCTACACAGCTCTGCTCTTTCCTGCCAGACCAACCTCACTCTGCTTCTAAGATCCCTCAGGGATACTCATCTTTGGACTTACAATTTTTCCTTCCTAAAATTATTACTTGGCACTTGGGAGTTGCTGACTTTCATGCTATTCATTTCAACTCATTCTGTTCATCAAATGTTGATCCTGCCTTTCAGAGAACTTACCAACCGTCTCTTAGCTTTACCTTAGCCACAGATTTGATCAGTGTAAACCCTACTTTGCTTCTGAGAGTAAGGAAAATTACTGAGTCTAGAACAGATCCTCATTTCAGGATCTTATTTCAGAACATATCTTCTATGGGAAGAAACACATTGACTATCTATAGTTTTAAACTGGTTTTGCATCCCACTTATGATAATTTCATATAGTTCATATGTCATTACTTTCTTTATGAAAATGCCAGGTGGAAATGTGCTAAATCTTTACTAACCCTGAGATCCGAGATGTCTAATTCCGTATATATCCCATTCATAAAAGTTAGGCCAAAGAAAGTATTATCTACCCTACCTGAATCCTTAATGATTACTAGTATTTTTACCTGGGGTTTTTTTAGAGGGAAGGAAGTATTGTTTATGTTTATTTATAAGTACTCAGAGATAAATCTGAACTGAAGAGAACTTACATAGCTACACACAATGTTTCTTCTGCTGATTTATACTTTTTAATTTTGTCAGCATCTGTTCACATTTGTGGGGATGAAAAGAGAAAGACTGAGAAAAAGCAAATTTAGTATTTCAACCTTCTCCAACTCCTCTGCTATTTGCTTATCTTGGCTTATCAGTTGCAGGTCTATATTTTTCTTCAGTTTTTAACCTCCAAAGTAGATGGGACAATTTCTGCTTATTGACTTGCATGTTCCTTGGAAATAATAACTAATTTGGTGCCAGGGTGACTTGTCCAAGAAACCCAGCACAAAGTTCTGAATTCAATTTCCAATCCATTTAGGGACCAGGACCGTAGCCACAATAAGATGCATTGTTCATCCTGAGACAGCAGCGATAATTTGGGACAGGTGTATGGTTTTAGTAATTTCAGGTCTATCCACTGAGCATGAAGTTTCTCTAGCATTTTTTCTTTTTTTTTTTTTTAACACCTAACACGATGATCTTGTAATAGATAATGCAGCAGAAATTAATTGCCTCAAACATAAATGCCTACTTACCCTCAAGAAGGCGTCAAGTTCCTCGCAGTTCATTTTGCCCCCCTTGGTAATTGTCATGTTCTTGGAGTGGCTGGGCTGTTTGCTGTGGAGAAAGAGAGCTCTCCTTATGGCTCCTTTTTGCTTCAGTTTATCCAACAGCAGCTCCACCTGGAAATCTGGCCAAGCCAAAGGGTGTGGGTTGGTGATATTTCATTCCATTTAACACAGTGCAGATCACCCCCAGAAATGGAGCTGATTGCTGATTTCAACTACAATGAAAACCCAGTGCTTGCCACTCTTAAAACTTCCAGCTCTTTCCATGTAAAATGGAAACTGCATTAGTTCTCAAGTACTGTTGCTGTCCTAAATTTGACTTTGTTTTTCCCTTAAACACTGGAAATATGTAAGAACACAGATATATTTATAATTTATAATTGATGTAGAACTGCAAGAACTAAAGTTATAATTATTTCCCCTAGAAAATTGTAAAGCTATCTTGCATGTAACACTTGTATTTTTAAACACTATTGCTAATCTAATTATTTGAAATATTTGATATAGATAATAAAACTTAAAATATGTAACAGATATTTATATAAGCCTTCCCAGATCACACCACCTCTGTACATGCCACAGAAAATAAGGAAAAGATTTTGCAATCAGCAGACAAAACCTGATTGCAGTGGGCTGCTCACCACGCTACAAAATCTCTTGGACACAAAGAGATTAAAAACCTGTTTGAAACAATCTTTTCCTAATTCTGATCTGAGAATCTGATTAAAAAAATCTGTGAAATCAATCAGAAAGTCATGACCTCAACAAGATGTGACAAGTACCCCGTGGCTTGTCTATATCTCCCAGACCCAACAATGCACATACTTGAATATTCTTGTCTAAAATTCCCCTCAATGAGAGTTACTCTAAATTCTGTAAAATACAAAGGGCTTTCAAAGACCAGTTAACCACATGATTTAACATATGCTTAAACCTCAGGTATGGTGACATGTCACTGACTTCTCCACTACTGCAGCCAAAACAACCTGCTGAAGAGTCACATAGACACACCCAAGTGGCAGCAGTGTGCTGCAAAGGGCACCCAGCTGTTTCAGTCATGAAAATTACAATGGCCAGTGCTCATGTCTGCAAACAACACAACAAGACTTCCGATTTTTAAATGAGCAGAACTTACTGAGTGAGTTCGGGAGCTTTCCTTTGCCATCCGCTTTTAAACAGAACTTCACTTTGAAGCTGTTTGAGAGGGGGAACAAAATGGATTTCACACACTTTTTCTCTCATTTTCTTCTAAAATTCTTCACTGTTTATTTCTGTTCAGATGTATCCTCTATTTGAGACTCCCAAAAGCTATTTTCTACTGATGGAAGAGAAACTATAACCTATTAATAAGTAGACAGAATTGGCAGGCAGTGCAAAGCTTTGGAGTCTTGATTCATGTAGGCACAATCACCTTTGGACCAGAATGTCCATTCCTGTCATCAAAAGGGTCTTATTTTTAAAGCTATCATACTGACCCTAAAAAGAAAGTTAGCACTAGGAAGGGAAAGTAGTTCCGGATAACAGCCCAGGAACCAGGAGCAAAGCCAGTTTACAGAGCAGATCATTGCCCAAATATGTAAGTTAGTGGGTAAAAACACTGCAAATGCTGTGGGATGTGCTGACATCGTGGGAAGACCTTATCTGCTCAACAGGGACAACTGGCAGTCTCTGCAGGTTTTGGGAGTCAGGCTGGCAACTACTAAAGATAATGCTGGTCCTCCAGCTGCTGTCAGAGAGTTCTTATTTTGTATTGTCTGCTCTTCCAGAAAAATCTGAGCTTGATTTTCTTCTTTTTTTTAATTAGCTGACTAGACTTCCTGAGACCTTTCAAAATTGGAAGCTTACAAAACTAAAACCCAAGAAGTCCCTCCCCTCAAAGAAAAATATAGATACACTGCTTACCAAGAAACTTTTACATCTTCCAGTGAACAGGCTTTGTTTTCGGGGTTTAGAATGGTTGGATTAACTTCCAGGGCAGCATTTACTCTAATAACTGGTCTAGCCCTGCAAAGAAAACATCCTCTTGAGGTGCACTCAACACCATGTTAGACAACGTCCCCCCATCAAATTGTGCACTGAACACAAGCACACAGTATTTAGCGAAACCACAAGAAAAGCAAATAACCATTGGCTAGATGAGGGAAGAGTGGGAAGCTTTTCTGTGCCCTTTCATTTCCATCAGCCACAACATGGACAATTGTGTAAAGAGGAAGTTCTCTCTACTTAGAGCACAAACAACATATCCTCCCAAAATGAGTGAGCTGGGATGAGACTATGGGGATTGCAGTGTAATAGCTGGCACCTGTTGTGTCAGAATCTAGAGTGCTGTCATTCAGCCTTGAAGACAAATTATTTATGTTTTCCCCTAACTACATATTGTTGAGAAAGATGCATTTTAGACAGCAGATAGGTTTACTCAGTGAAAAAAGCAGTACAGTGTTTTTTCACCTCCAGAGGTTTGGAAGGTGGAGTGGCAGATTTTCAGACTTCCCTGATCCTGCTTTCTTTTGTAGCTCCAGAACTCCACTGATCTTTCACTCAGGTGCAAGCACAGAGGAACCCTTACCTGTACAGAACAGCTGTGTCAACACCAAAGGCTCCAACAATCAAGTCTAGGAAGAAATGAGACATATTACACATTACGATTTGCTTTCTAAAATATGCTTTTTCTCAGAGGTGGGACTGCTATTAAGTTATTGCAAAGTGCCCTTTTGAGCAGAGGACCTGGATATCCATTTTTGTCCACATCTGTGGCTCCTTTCAGTGAGTACCCAAAGCTGGGGGGCATAGTGCGAGCGGCCCACTGCCCTTCCAGGACCTGGGATGGGATGGTATTCAAACCACTTGCTCCTCCATTGTAGATATACACAAGTCCTCTCTTGTCCTCTCCACCATATGGTGCAGCAACTGCAATATCTGAAAACCAAAAGAAGAATCATCAACATCTCCAGACACGAACTAGAACATATCTGTGCTCACATCAGTCAGTAATTTCTGATATTACAGTTTCCATGTGTGTCAGTAGGGAGGAAATGCAACAGCCTTTAAAATGCTCATGAACATTTGGGGTTTTTATTGTTCTTTTTGTTTGGCTGGTTTTGGGTTTTGGGGGGTTTTTTGTTGTTATTATTGGATGCTGTTTTTTTTCTAGAAAGTATAAATGCTTAACAAGAACATGTCACAGACTTTTATGGGGAGAGGAAGGAAAGAAACAATTCTACAAACACTTTTGCACTTTAGTGACTGACTTGCAGTAAAATCATATGGATTTGGGATGCTCTTGAGGTTATTAAAACAACCAGAGTTAGTCACTGTTGGCACCAAACCACAAAACTAAGTGGGACTCTTCCCATTCCATTTACATGCTCGTGTTCCTCCAAAGGGTGGGACATGTTAATAATTATGGAAAATTTAAATCATCCTAAACCAATGGTAAATATTAAATTCCAATCTATCCCAGTCATGGACTGGCAGCATGCTTAATGGGGAACTTCCAGTTAGTGCAGCTATTCTTTCTCTTGAAGCTTAATAAATTTTAAAATATTCACTGTTAATGATTAATAAACAGTAATAAACAAAATGCTAATTAGACTGTTTGTAAGGACAGCTCTAGAAGTGTACATATGGTCTAATTTCAACATTTCCACAGTCAGTTCAGGGACCAAACACAAAACACTACTTGGAATAATTACATTTCTCCTTCCTCTTTTCTGAAATTTGAGGAAGTTTGATGAAAAGAATAAGGACTCAAAAGTTTACTGGTTTGTATTTTTGATTCCTATTTACAAACTTCACGAAGACAGTAAAAATTCCTATCTTGTGCCATACTGTGATGGAAAGTATTTTAATTAACACACCCAAAATGAGGCAGAGCAATAAAACCCAAAACAAACAGACTAAATAACAGCAAAGCAATCAAAAGGAGGCAGCTTTTGCTGCAACTTTCTTGTCTACCATGAATTTCAGATGTTAGTAGGGTGGAATGAACACATTTTTGGGATGCTCTCATCCAGTGACTAGAGTTTTGGCTATCAGCTGTCCAATGTCTTCTGTAAATAGCTGCAGTGATACTACATCTTCACACTGATTGTACATCCTGTTAGCACCTAAAAAGGTCCTTTCCAATTCCAACTACACTATGACTTTATGACTTTATCAAAAATAAATTAGAGCCACCTGAGAAATTGAAGTAACCATCTATTGTAATTTTTGATCTTACAGAAAATACTTAGCTTGCAAGCAGAATGGAAAAAATGAGCACTTTTGGTGGAACTCGAATTCCCACTTCTCTTTAGGCAACACTGGAATATGACAGGCAGAACTAAGTGTTCTCCCCAGGATTCCTGGAAGTCTCCATCCCACCACTACATGATTCTTGCCTGTTTCATTGCTCTTCATTCCTACCAGAAAGTAACAAGAAGCTTGGGCAAGCTGAGAGTCCTCAGCTCCAGCTGTGTCAGACTCAAACTTCTCTTCCAATGACTCACTCAAGACACAGCTCTTGGTACATCTAGCTGTAGCTGCTACACAGTATTTCCACCAAACTCTTCCATTTTGAATAATAATAATAATAAAAAAAGAATCTACACTGTTCTCAGGAAAATCTTTTTTATACAAACATTTTTAACCATCAATCTGAAATAAAGCGTTCCTTTCTGTCATCATTGTGTTTCTAGAGAGGAAAATCATCTTTAAATAATGGAAAGAGGAAAATTATATTGAAGAATGTCCTAACAGCTCCCAGTGGAGAGTCAGGTATTTTATTGACATTTCTGTGGTGGCCATGACTTAGAAAGCAGCCAGGTGGTCAGTGTAAGAGCTAGAGCAGTCCATGCTGTCGTTTCAATGGTATAGTCTCTGCTCGATGCATCCATGGAACTCCTGTTAGCATTCCTGGGAGTAGCATACAAGCATCGAAAGGAGTCTAGACCTGGGTGTCCCACACTCGGGCATGGCTACGGCGCCGAGTGTTTGTGTGCAGAATCCACATTCACTGTGCTGGCTGGGGTTCCTCTACAGTCAGGAGATCCTGGTCAAGAAACGTTCTCCTACCGTTGAAGCCGTCCTGATCCAGATCCCCCAGGGGCGCAATGGAGCTGCCGAATCTTGCAAAGATCTCAAAACCATTCAGCTTTGAAATGTGAAACCCTCCCGAGGCTCGCTGAAGGCAGATGGACACTTGGCCAACCTCCTGAAGCTTCCCATCTGAGCTTCGATCCATAAAAAGAGGGGCTCCAATAAACAGATCTGTGTAACTGGACCAAAAAAGGACAAACCTCTTCAGTAGCTGAATGAAAATTCATTCTCTTCAGCGCCCGTTAACTCAGCACTGAAGTCAACACTCAAATGAAAGTTAACTATCTTTAAATTCAACTGAAGGCAAATATTTATTGACAAAGTAAGCACAAATATACCAAAATTTAATGGACTTAAAGCATGTGAATATACACGTGTATTTATGTAGATAAATACAAAACCAAAAATGCTAAAACAAATGTGGAGTGTTAGCAAGAGAGTCGTTAAACCAGCAAAGACGGAAACCCAAACTGTGGGAAAGACCTTTTAATAAAAGCTAATCTTTTTCTTTCCAGAAACAATCTGGGTGGCATTGGTAAGAAGAGGGAGAAGAGGACACTTACGTGTCCCCGTCAATGTCTGTGGCAGCCACTGAATACCCAAAATAGGCAGCCATCTGGAAAACAAAATTCAAACCAAACCTGTGAGTTGCACTGATACAAACATAAACAACTTTACACCAACCTCTACACAAAATACATCAGGGAGATGATAATATATGCCACAAATTTTTTTGTTCCTTACATTTTTGTTTCTCTTCCTTACTCTGTTGGAACGTAAACCCATAAGTTACTTTTCCCATTTCCCTTTTCATGATCCAGTCTCTCTCCCAGTTCTCAAAATAGGCACCATTTCCTTTATTTAAATAAGTTTAGAATTCCCTCAGACTTCACAAAATTTTCCTTTGCCAATCAAGCCAGTAACTTAGAGACTGTTACGTTATCTGGTACCCCAAATACTGACATAACATAGGAAAGGCCTCCTGGTCACCCATCATACTCAGCAAAGGCACACACCTGCTCTCCAGTGAAGTTGTACATGGAAGACATGTTTTTCCCATTGTAAATGGACACCTGCACATGAAGAAATACACATTACAGCATACCAGTAATCATCACTTTTTTTATTTATTGTAAAGTTCAATGTTTCAAATTTTTTACCATGCCCAGAGTTCTTGCTGCTCGTGGAACTCCTGATACAAAGTCTGAAACATAAAGCAAGACACAGATAAGAAGTCAGGTCCCAAAGCAAAGTGACTTTGCTGAACAGAGCAGCTCACTCCTAGCACTTGATGCATTTCCCTGTGCACTGCACGATTGATTTGAAAGATCTGCCCAGCTTATTAACATGATTTTCTCACTGAAGCAAGGGCTTACCTTCGATGCCATCACCACTGAAGTCTCCAACAGCCACTGAATAACCTGCAGAGACAAGATGAGGCTTTCAAAACCGAAATAAACCTTTCATCTCCCTTTACAGTTTTCACAGGTGTCTCTGTGCAGTCTTCCTCACTTCATCTTAAAATGTACTGGCATAAATATTGCCCCGAAGCAGCTTAGACTGTGAAAAGCTCTGTGAGTGACTGAAATTCATCGGAATCCAGAAATTTGAGATCAGAACACGAAAATTATAAAATTTTCATCCTAGAAATTGTCCTGGTATATCCTTGCTTTTCTCCTGAGCCTGGTTAGACATACATGAAGCAAAATTATGATTTCCTACTTCTCATTGTTTTTCTTTCAAAACATAATTCTTTAATATTTTAATTTTGTTTTGGTAGGTTATTTAGAAACAGCTGCTTTTAAATAACTAACAAAACAAACAACAGCCATCTATGTGACCAACTTCTCATACAAAACCCATACCTTTGCCATTCCCATATTCAGCCTGAATCACAGAGCACAGAAAATCATGGAAATACTTCCATTTATTTTGTCATCAGGAGCTTTTTGAGTCAAGCCTATGGCAAAGTAACTACAATTCCATCATATATGAATTACTGCATTTTCAGGTACGTCACTCTCTTGCTGTCTGTTAAATGCTGAATTACTAGTTGTGTGATTTAGATGTAAGTATCAATAGTGCCAGGGAGTTTTCCAGGTAGAGGTTTCTCACTTCCCACCACATACCCAAGTAGCTGTCATCGAAAGCAGCACTGGCAGGCCTGGTTGCCAGCTGGTCATCATACTTGGTACTGTAGACTTTGGAGTCATACTTAGCCACGATCTCTGTCACTCGATCAGAAATAAGCTGCCCTAAAGAGAGAGAAAGCAGCTTAAAACCACAGTATGGTGGAATGAACACATTTTTGGGATGCTCTCATCCAGTGACTAGAGTTTATTTTTTCTGAGCACAAACAGAACATGTGAACTCATTCACCCAAGTGGCTCATTCACAGAATGCTGCCCTCAAAAGCAGCGACTCTCCCACAACACTGACGGGAAAGGAGCCAACTGCAGCTATGCCAGGAGGGACACAGGTGAAAACATGGATCCCACTTTGGCAAAAATGTGGCCACACATCAAATCAAAGGCACACAAAGAGCTCTCACTGAAAATAGAGCCCAATCCTACCCTAATGCAGGAATTAAAAGGCAGTGCTGAGTTATCATATGCTTATGGTTGTGCAGAACTGAGCTCTTCAGGTGCTCCTTGCCCAAATAACACAAGAGCTTGTTTTGGCAGACAAGAAGCCAATAAAATGAACATAGATGAGATGAGCATAGTGTATTGTCACATTCTCCACTCTCACTTCATCAGCCACTAGGTGGTGACTCCATTACATTCATTTCCTCAAGTTTAAATGAAAACTTGTATCACCAAAAAACCCCATTCAGAATGGTACTTACTTCACATACATATTCATACGTGTATGAAGGGTAGGGAAAACTCTTCCTCCAGCATCTCAGAATGTGGAATAAAAGTTTAGGATGAAAAATCTAGGTTTTGGAAGTATACTACTGTCTTCTAATCAGAGCCAAGTGGGCATTTTTGGTAGTGGTAGAAAAGGATAAGGTTGTTATGGCAAATGAAGTGTCACTTTTGCCAAAACGCAATAAAATGAATACAGGAACGTAATTTATATAATATTGTATCTGCAGCTGAGCTTCAATCATTTCATTCTGTTTGTAATTTGAAACACAGGACTGGAATAAGCCTCCTGTGCTGCTGCGCCTGCATGGAGGCTGGCGTGATACAGAAAATCTATTAATAAATGTTGGTAGTTACATTAAAATCCAGGCAGCAGAGTTTGGCAGCTGTGTCCTGATTACAGCAGCACCCTCCTTTGAACAGAGAGTTGCAGGTAAAGGCTGAATAATCCTGCAAACAAACACCATCTGAATCCCACGTGAGCAAAGTACACAGGTAATGCCAGGTAGAGGTAAAATGTGCCCCACAGCACAAACCAATCAATACAAATGCAAAACATCTTTGTCTACAGAGGAAAATTATGGAATTCTATCTAGAGGGGATATTTCTCACTGAAAATGGACACTTTGTATGTGTGTCAAATTATACAACATGTAGATTGAGAAACAAAATATCCCAAAGGAAACTTATCCTGCTGATGAAAACAAATCCCACATTCCAGGGAAAATGCCTTTAAAATGATCACAGAATTATTTAAAACACAGGGACATTTATACTGTTATTACTTCAGCCTTTATCTGTGGTTGCCTTGACTATTCAGGAGATATTCTGAAGGACAAAGGAAAGTTTCTGTCAGTTTTCTTACTGACAATAACTCTGACAGCAGTTGGAAGAGTGTGGGTAAAAATGTCTGAGAGGATAAAGAGAAAAATCATAAAGGCCAACTTCCCTGTGACATAAATGATGTATCTCACCTTGCCAGTAAAAACTTCCAGGTCCTCCAAGCAGCACCCTGTCTCCCTTGGAAAGGGGGGGAAAAAAAGGAAGAAGAAAGAAAAATAAAAAACACATGAAGCACATCTAAAGACATGGCCTATGTTTATGGGAAGAAATCCCATGCATGTACATCACTGCAGCTCCACTGACCACCCTACATTTTCCTTTTTGAAGGAGTGATTAATTAGAAATGCATCTCATAAAATGCTAACCAACAATCTTCAGTGACTATTTCACCCATTTAAAATTCTAGGCAGAATTCTGTTTTATTGTAATAGACCCTTCTTCCTTCATAAATGAATGGCAACAGAAATACAATTAGGAGAAAACTTAAAAACTGTTACATCATGTTTTTAGGGCACTACACAAAACTAATGTCATCTTCTGCTTCTGCCATTTTCTGTAACTTATCATTAGAAAAGCTTAATTCAGAATAACTGTGATGTAATCCTCCCACTCCCTATTTCTTGGCACAACTGCAATTCACAAACCATTTTATGAAATTTTAACCACATTAGCTATCCCAGGGTTGAGAATTTGCTCTGTAAGTATTGAATTAGGCCATAGACTTTGCTGCATAATTAAGCCACTTATTCAGGTTTTAATCCTAAAAACTCCTATATTCACCACTCAGAAAAATCTAGGTCAGACATCTGGAGATACACCCTGGCTTGCCCACTCTAGGGTTTTGGATTAGAGCCCAAAGTTGGTTTTAACTGGGGCTGGAGTCTGCACAGTGACCCTGAGGGTGTGTGCAAAATAACCCAAACACTCACAGCCCTCTCTTGCACTTGGCAGTTTCCTCTGGAGGAAAACCAAGAGTGGTCTTGGGCAAAGAGTGACGGGATATGACCTCATCCTGAGATGTGAGGAACCCAAAAAAAGAGCCACGAAGCAAGTAGGGCTTACGTGGTCTTAACACGTCCTGGCTCTGCTCAGCAATTTCACTGTACAACATAAAACACTGTAGTACGTTCTCAGATCTGTGCAGTTTTATTGTGCTTGGATTTCAAAAGTAACTGTGAATTTTTTTTAGAAAAAAGAACTAGAACAGGCAGGGAGAACACAAAAGTAGAAGAAACACAAAACAGCAAAAACCCCCTGTACTTCTGCTAGCTGATGAGAAAACCAAACATGATTCACAAGCAAACTGTTTACCAGTTCCCTGAGTTATTATTCCTCAAGAAGTAACACTAGCTATGCACCAATCCCATGTCTCAAAAATCCTATTACAGCTGATTTCACTTGAGGACCAGCTGCAGCAGAGGAGTACAGCAGGAAGCTGGGAAAGCAGATTATTTGTTCAGGATGTGGTTCCTGCAAGAGATGCAAGTGTGCTGCTGTGAAGATGTAGAGAGAAACAGGTTTATAACAGCTCTTTGAGTGGTTTCAAGTTATTTTTTGGTTTGTTTATAAATTTTGTTTGGTTGTGGGTTTGCTTATCCCCCCAGGAACAGTAACATTGAGTTTCACAATAGCTGTGCTTCTAAGTGGTCTGAATCAGGAGTGTTTGTGAACTTACAGCTGTCTGCTGACCCATAGGAAATGGAAATGAAAAAAAAAAATCACATACCTTTGTAAAGTCAATGCTAAATCCACCTTGACAAAATCCCTGTCCATCTGCATCAATAGTTGCTACCAAAGAAAAAAAGGATAAAAAGGAGAGGAGAAAAGTAAATAAAGTATTACCAGTGCTCTCTCAGTTGATTCTGTGGATACTTTTGAATTCATCTTCCTGTGTAAACTTGCACTGCTAAACTGGAATCTGGGAATACTTTTCTCCTTAATCAGTATTTTCTCTTTATCAACAGCACACAACCAAATGCTGTAACAACTTTAGGGCTGGCCTAATAGACATGTAACATTAGCATGTGTCCTAGCCTAGCACAGTCTGAGCAAACAGCAACCCCATATTCCTTTGTATTTAACGTTCAAAAGTCTTGGGGAAAATATATTTGCAATTTATGTTCAGGAAGTAAGGTATCATAAGTTTCTGTTTCAGTATGGAATAGAAAGCAGAATTGGCTTAAAACAAAAAGAGCATACTTGGCTGAAAAGAATATTTCCATACTGAGACTCATCCCAGTAAGAATTCTTATGGCTGAATCAATTTTAGGATTATACAGCTTCAGAGTAGAAATGCTGAGACCTCCTTAGCTGAAAGTATGACTACTTAACCAGCATGATTTAGTTTAATATTTACTTATTAATTTCTTGTTATGCTAGACCACACTGGACACATTTTATGCCTGCTGTTCACAAATGATTTTCAGAAAATAAATAGTCACTCCTAGCTTCAACATTCAAGTTTTAGATTATAAACCTCTGAATGAACTATCAGCCCAACTAGAGGAAATGAATACAAAGTGTTTGGAAAATAAGACTCCAAATGTTCAACAGTTCTTATAATTTAAATAATGCATCACTACACATGTACATGCACAGGGAGATCAGGACCTGTTTTTGCAAAACCTTGTCTTCTAAAACGAGCTTGCATTTTAAAGTACTCAAATAGCAATAAAATACTTGAGATTCATAAAATTTTTGAGTTGGTCTTTGAAAAAGCATGTGGTACATAATTTTGCTTGAGTGATTATGACAGAATTGGTCCTTTCAGCAACAGAAGTCCTCAAGTCCAGTGATACTTGGACCTAAGATTTTCCTCTGGCCTAGAGTAGAGAAAGCAAGGTCTACATTGTAACCCTCAGCTGCAGGAGAATTCAGATGTCTGGATCTAGATTAGGTTTTGTTCTAATTGCTCTCCTGGAAAGGGGAAAGAGGTGTAAAACATCCTGCTCCAAAATGTTCACGAAGTGTAACATAAGAGGAATTACAAAGAGAAAAGCAATTTAAGTGCTCTATACTTACTTGACCTGCAGGGAGCATATTCCACAAATTTCGAGCCAGCAAGGAGGTAGCAAGTCCCTACAGGCTCTCTCTCTTGTTTTGTTTCAGTTCTCCAGTGGTATAATGGGGCACAAGCCTAGGGAAGAACACACAGATGTGAGGAAACAAACTCCTCTTCAAAATGCTGGTGGGTATCAAATAATGCAGTGAAATTCCAATTTGCTACAGAAAAGCAACAAAAAAACCTGGCAGATGTATCATGTGTTACTAGAGGATATTTATTCCATCAGCACCAGGGCAGCATTACCATCAGTTTGTATTTTATAAATAGCTAATTTATATCAAGAATTCTAGAAATAATATTTTCTTAAAGCAACAACTGTAAAGTGCTCATCAAGAATTTATAACATATTCTAACTTCATGAAACTAATTTCACTACTTGCCTTAAAACTAGAAAAGATACTTCTACCTTTGTTTATAAAGAGTTAAGCAAAGCCTAGCTAAGAAATTCTGAAGAAAAGACAATTCATGCTGCTTAGTGGCATTTTGTTTAAATTCTAAGTCAGCTGGATCTCTTCCCATTTTCTTCCACTGCAGTATCTCAGTACTGATGCATATGAAGGGCATCAAAGACCTACCAGTATTTTATCATTTTGGGATCTCACAGAGGCTCCAAACCACTGATGAGACTTAAATTCCAGCGGATCATTAGGAGCAAAGTCTCTGTTACCTACAAAGAAAATAAAATAGAAGCATAATTCCACAGGAACCTGTACAGTAAAAAAGAAATAAAACCCACTAAGCCTTTGGTTTTGATGCATACAGAGAAAACCAGAAAACAGCAACATTGGAGAATATCATCCTTTGATGGAAACAGGCTTTAAAAAGGATTTATTATTACTTTTTTATATCAAGGGCCAAAAGCAGCTATTTTTGCACACAGAGCATTGGTACAATGCTGATTAGTTGTAAGAGCAGAGAGTTTACAGCATGTTTGACGGCCACACAGTAAATACCTCATAGTTGAGATATTTGACTTCCAAGCAGATTACAGCACTGCTCAAGAACCAGAGCCAAAGCCCCGTTAGGATTAATGCTTCTAGAAGAAATATTGCCTTGATTAAATCATGTGGAGCTTTGGCTAGAATCAGGAATGAGATCCTTCTCCTATTCTACCAAGTAATAACATCTCTATTCTGAATGTCACTGCAATGCACAAAGAAGGCAATTTGCAAGACTAAAAGTTAGGGGGAAGGAGAGCAAGTTAAAGATGGAGTAATTTGCACTGGTGTCTGTTCCATGATGCTGGCTGGTAGAAAAAACAAGTGCTATTTCTGCAGGTGGGAATATTAAAAGTCATAGAATTATTTGGTGTTTCTTGTGTACTTTCATTGGCAAAATGAGGGAAACTTTGCCAGCATAATGAGAAAACCGATGTAACACTTTGAAAAACATATATTTTTCTAAAAGTTCCCTGAATTGCTGGTTTATAGAGCCTAAAGCTACAGGAATCAATGAGGTAACAGCCACAAATCACTTCCAAAATGCCAGGGGGGATCCCCAAATCCAACCTTGCTATGAATCAGAGACCTGTGACCACTTGAACCAAAACTGCCTTGCTTGTTTTACACCTTGTAAAGAATGTTTTGTCTGCAGAGATTGTGTTACTTCCTTTAGGAAAGTCCCATTAAAAAGACAAAAGAGATTTTAATCTGCTGAGTCAGCCAAAACAAGCAAGTATCTGGACTATTTTTGTTCTCAGATTAGAACTACACAGAAACCAATGCCAAGCACATTGCCTGCCACACAGATAACTATTGTGGTTTTTTCTAATGTCATCAAAGGCAATTAAAACCCCCACCTCCTCCTGTCACCTCCCCTCCATCTCTTACTGGACTGGTGCTAAAGACACGGAGGGCCTGATGATCAGCATGTCTGCACAGATTTATGTACATTGAACCTTTCTACTCTCACCCTTGCACAGGCTAAAATGTAGTTTGGAGACCTGCACATCACCTTTTAGTGGAACAGAAAACCAAAACCAGATCAATATGCTTTCTAAATAGGGAACTGTCTTTGGCTCACACAAAAAATCCCTGTTTTATCACCATTTTTTCCTGTTCCTTGCCTTTAACTATGAAAATCCACCCACAGGTAGCTTTGCTCAAAGGCATGACTGGGTTGGTTTCAGATGAAGCTGCCACCCAAGGGGCCAGCAGTTCCCATTTGCTGCTGTCCTCATGTTCATTCCTGCTGCCCATGTCTCTCTTGGCACTCCTGCCCTGGTCACAACACGAACCACCTGAGAATCAGCCGTCCTAAAAAGGTGTTCAGCAGGATGAGGGTCAAACCCAGCTGGCTGCACGGGAAGGGGAGTAGTGCTAACCTGCTGGGGAGAAGACAGCAAGACAAGGCTGGGAACTATATCCTTTTTGGCACTAACAGGGATTTAAAAGTGTTTAATTCCTCTTGTAACCACACCCAGGGTTACGTAGCCTGGAAAGACAGATTTGGCTCCTGCTCTCTACTTGTCCAGCTACTTTTGAGTACAAAGAAATGTCTCAGGTCTGCTTGCCAAAACCAGCTTTAAACAATGTAAAACTTGGGAATAGTTACAGAGTGGCATTTTATACTTTTCTCTACTGTTGGATACTTATACAACACTATATATCTATGGCAAAAATGAAAGATGGTCTGGCAGTTCTGTAGTGTAAAGCAGAATCCTGTGGTCCCAAAAACTATAAAGATGTCTAGGATGCAAGCTTCCCATTTAAGTTTAAAACAACAGGCAGAAAGCAGAAGGAAAGATTGTGTTGCAAGAGTGAGTAAGCAGCCATTCTGCATTATCAACAACCTGATTTTATCTCAGCTTTTAAGGAAATTGTCGAACCTGAGCTGAACGCATCAGTGGAGGCAGCATGAAGCAATAATAAGAATGAAAAATATAATGAAAAGAAAACTAAGTTCTGGTTACTGGTGCCACCTGCCCATGGTCTGTGTTGACTGCAGTGGGGAAGAGGGGAGCCAGCAGAACAACCGGCACCGGCTGCCAAAGCAGCTCCTCTCTGCCTTTTCCCTGTGCACTCTTGAGCTGCCAAGAAGGATCAGTGTCCAGGACAGCATCTTCCTAAAGTGTTTAGGGGACAAAAATACTTTTCTACAGTATTAAAAAGCCCTGATTCAGCTCTAAATTGAGGATAATATTAGATATCTCCATGCTTTCAGATACAAGCAGAAGCTGGCACATAAAAACCCCAGATCTCCAAACCGGAAAGCAAACAAACACGACCACAAAGATAATTACGTGCCAAATGCAGTTCATGTGCCAGATGTCATGACTTCAGAAGCCAGCATCATAATTTCTGAAGGCCTGAACAACAAATGAAGAATTCTTACAAAACCCCACCACCCCAGAGAAAAATGTGTTCCATTAGGCAATTTGGCAAAATGGATTTCATTTATTTATAGCACACTGCTATTGTAAAAATATATTGCAAGCATCTCAGTCGAATTGCCCTGTGTCAGTGCAGGGAGATAACAAACCAAGATGTGCTACAAGAGTAAGATGCCTTAGGTTGAGTTTCTCTTGTACTCAAAGCTTCTTTAGGCTCTGTAAAGCCAAGTGGGGGGGGTCTTAAGGAGAGGGCCTCCAGTTGAGCTTGAAACTGGCTGCAGCACTGGAGAGTGCACAAGGACAGAAGATCTCGATCAAGTAGAAAGTATGTACATTGGAAACACTGACAGATGTTTCAAGTAAAAAACTGATACAGGGCAAATCTGGTGTCAGCTCTCCCTTACAGGAGAAAAGTAACCTTTTCTTACCTACACTCACTCAAAATTCTCCCCAGGAAAACCAGTGCAAATAGATAAAAAGCCTTTCTCTCAGGTCCAAAGAGAAACTAATTTTATGAGGAAATCTGGAAAACACCCATTCAACAAAAATCCCCGTGCTTTAAACAAGAAACCATTTGAGTTTTTCTTCATGACTGGGAAAAACAAACATTAAAACACTTAAATGTGAGCCTGCACTGAAGCAGTTTTAACCCCAGTTAAATGTTGATCTATACCATAAAGTAGATGTGTCGTGGGAAGGTACAGAACTGACTTCAGCATTTCTGTGTTTTATTACAAAGGCCCTGACTTGATTGTTATTTTATCTTGGTATAATTTTTAGTGGTAGTTATTTATACATTAAATTTATTTANATTTTTTTATATTTTAAATTTTTTAAAAAAAAAAAAAAAAAAAAAGAAGAACAAGCCTTCCCCCATACCCTTTTAAAAACACTACCTACCTTAAATGAACCAACCTGTATTGCAGGTTAAGATTTAAACATCCAGGGATTTATAAATCCAGACCAACGCTTTGATGTATTATAATCCAACCTTAGTACTATGAGGGTTCTTGCAGCCTAACTGTATTTCTTATAGCCTTTTCTTGTATATCTAAACTTTCAGAGTATCCCAAAAATACCTTACACAAGTCTTTAAGCCAATGATGTACATTTTAATGACAGAATCACAGAATGGTTTGGGTTTGAAAAAACCTTAAATATCATCTTATTCCAGCCTCTCTGCCATGGGCAGGGACACCTTTCACTGCACCAGGTTGTTCAGAGCAACATCCAACTTTGCCTTGAAAAAGCCTTTAAAAAGGCATTCAAACAAATACATCTAGGCAGGACAAATTATATTCTGACCAGATTTATTCAAGAAAACATTCAGAGTTTTTATACAATGCTATTTGTCAGACTAAAACCCAACTCCTACAGGGACTTGTACTTGATGGGTCATTAATTCCAGGATGATGTCATTTGAACATGGGGCATTATTTCCTATTGTAAATGCAGTTTTATGCCCTGGTCTTTCCTTTGCTGTGATTTTAGAGGGCATCACAGAATGATTTTACATCATTCTTTCAATAGGGGAAAAAGGGCTGACATGTCAAGTCAACAGTGCTGTGTCTCACAAGGTACTTTCCAGGTGGAGTGATGGGGTAGTCAGGGCAAGAAAAGAATTTAAAAAGAAAAAATCCACAGAAATTGGCGAATTGCTGGTGGACCACTGGAACATTATCTCTTTACTGCAATCCATAGGATTTAAATATACAAATGAAAATTAACGTGGAGAGATGCTGAGTAAAAATTGCAGATAAAGAAAAGAAATCCATCTTCCAAATAGAATGAAAAGATCAAAAATTTTTTCAGTGATGGATTTATTTCAACTATCAGCTTTGGAGAGCTGGGACCTTCTTTTCCCGAGGTAAATGTTATCAGTTCCAGAAACAATGGAGTCACTACGAAGTGCCTGCTGTTGAGTAAGTGGATCCAGTTGTAACTTGCAGCTTGCTTGTTTTTATGGTAATGAGCAAACTGAACTAAAACATTTCCCACCCCCGATCTTCAGCTAAACTTAAGAGAGATAATCGTAGTCAAGAAGCACAGAGCTGATGAAACTTGATTCAGTGTCGACATACTCAGAACACTTAAGAAGTTGTAAAATGTAAATAGTCACCCAATTCACAGACCTCTGGTTAAAATAAACCTCTTTGTGACTATGCCAATTCAAAGTAAACGAAGTTGCCTCTGCTAGGTAAAAGGAAACTATGCAGCTAGCTGAAAGAAAGACAAGGCTATAAAATATGCAAGAGCCCTCTTTTCCTATAGGAGAACTCTATGCAGTGTAAAGTATCTTTCATCTATCATTACATCCAAACCTCAGCAGCAGGAGCAAGCGACCCCAAGCTTATCTTCACTTGAAACCGCCCAGGCTGGGAGGCAGCTGATGCTTTAGCAACCTTGGTTTAGCCACAGTGTTTTGCAGTGACTCAGGGAGACGGGAATACAGACCTTCCCACTACTCCCCTTCCCTCTGCTGAGGTATGAATCCTGCATTTTCCCCCAGGCAGTGCTGGAACGAAAGCATCTTTTCCCTTGCCTAACATAAGTGAGCCACCTTTTTTATTTCCAACTCGTCATACCCCTGAGATCCAGCCACACACACACAGAGCCAGCAGTATTCAGGCAGGAGTCTACCTAAGCACAAAAGCATGAGCATTTCTCTGCTGTCAGCTCTAACAACACATGGAGGAGGTTTTATAGATCCCTTCTGCATTCAGAGCAGCACCCAGATCCCAATGCCTGCTTCAGCAATCCAGCATGAGGATAAGGATAACAACCAAACTTCAGGGGGACTGAGGTAATGAGAGATTTAGCCAGATGAAAATCAATCAATTCCACTCCCAATCAATGGATGGTCTTCACAAGACTTATTGTTTTATTGTTGGCTAAATCGATGGCCTTTGAGATTGAAATTCCCCAGTGGATTCCATGGTAATACCAATAAAGCAATCAGCCAAAAATAAAGCAGTACTTTGTTAAAGCAAGCTATTTGCAAAGAATACCGACCTATCCCACACTTCCTAAGTGGAAATGATGGAGTTTTGAACAATTGATGGTTTTGCACAAATGATCAAAACCTCCAGAAGGCAAACATAAGCTCATGGCACCCACTCCAGTCACAGCTTCAACACCAGCAGATCTTACCCTATGCAATGCTACAGCTCAAAGCTGCCCAAGGCAGTTAAAACATCCACTTCAAGCTAAATAGGTCACAGATAGATCCAGCCATGCCAAACTGGTGGTTTAGGCCTCCAAACAAAGCCTCCTATTGTCTAGAATCACCCACTTGGGGGACAAAAAAAAAAAAACAAATCTGCAAACATAATCAGGAGAATTCTTTACAAGGGTATTTCCTTTTCAAAAGCCTCCTTCTTCTCTTTTAGCACAAATCAAAATACCCAGTCTTCAAAGAATTGTATCAAAAAGCATTTAAGAACAAACAGTTTCTCTAAAATTACTTTGTTGCATCAAAACGTGGGAAGGGGGAAGAGGAGGGACAGTACAACTGTCAGTGAAAAAACTTTCTCCAGGCAGAGGCCATACTGAGTTCTTTTCCCAAAGCAGTAAAAACACACTATCCAGAGCTGAAAATGCTTGAGATGCTCCTAGTTTCTAGTATTCAACAGCTTCTGTAAGTCTCCCTGGCTTTGAATTTTGAGATCTGCTGCAGAGAATGAAAGCAGTAGGGAAAGCTTTCCCCAAGAGAAGGAATGACTGCTCAGCTGTGCATCCCTGGTTTACCACAGGTCTCAGAAAAGCAAAACAATCCATTGTCTGAACAAGCAAATATTCCTGGGCTAAACAAGAAATCTGCTTGAGAAATCTGTAATTCATTAGCATAGAAGTTCAAATTGGTTTTATGAGCATATTTTCCTTTGTAACAGTTCATAGAGCTGTCTGCATTTCATCAGATGATTCTAAATGCAGCAGCTCTTAAGGCAGTCTCAGAAATGCACTTTCTGGTGCTGACATAAAGAGCTACAATTTCAAGCATCACATACTGCTGCAGATACATCTCTCAATTAAAGTTTTCTTTAAAAAAACAGCAGGTAATAAAATAATTTGGTTACACTTTTATGAAAAGCCATAGACACATGAGGAAATGCTATTTCTGCCAACACACTTCCCACTATTCTTGACTGATGACAAGCTAGGACCCCCGTAAGAAAAGTAAAATAATATAAATAATTATGAAGATTGTTTCCTTTTGGAAAACAAGTCCATAGGAAACTTTTGATTCACATTAATTTGCCACGTATATAACCTGATTAACTGGTTACATGGGTCTCTGAAGAATATTTTTTTTTTTTTTGAATGAAAACTCACAAGTGATCTTCTAAAATTCCATAGCCAAATAATGGAGGTATTTATCTAGACGTCAGACAATTAGCTAAGTGTATTAACCCTGCCATTCCATGCATGCTGAACTGTAAAACACATAAGTAAAAACATAAAGATGATGTGTTGATCATCCCAAAAAGCACATTTGGTCACCCTTCTGCTCACTGTTTTTGTTCTGTGGCTCAGTGAACTTTTGATCCTCCTGTTGCACAGAAAAAGACATGTTTCATTTGATACACAAAAAATGGACAACTACACAAAATAAATTTAACTTGGGGAATACCCTTTGACTTTTCAAGAATCTTTTCCTTGAGGAAGATTATGGAAACCCTGTTGGCAATATCTGGTACTATCTATGAAAGCTTTGCTGTGCCAGTCTGTGAGGGCTGTGGAAATGAAAAAAGGAGAGGGAGACTGATATGTCTTTAAAACAAATGGGTTAGGGCCTTGGTCTCAGAACTGATCAGAAGCAGAAAATGGGCTGCAGTATTAAGTGCATTCCCTTCATGGTTTACCCACAAGAAATATGTTTTTCCTGGAAAAAGCTGCTAAGCAGCTGGCAGAAGAAGCCAAGTGTTAAGCTTTTTAAGAGAGGAACCATGTCTCTGGTCAGTCTGCTAGAAAGGGCTCAGCCAGGTGTAAAAGCAGTTTTTCTACCATTTGCTTTCCTGGATACTTTCTTCTTCACAAACTTCAGACCATTCCCCTATTTCTATGGATTAAAACAAAAAAATAAACTGAATTTTCAGTCACAAAATTGTCCAGTGTGAAGAACAGATAAGAATAAATGCAGATAAATATTTAACAACCTTGAGCTACGACATGTGATTTTTGATAATTTGAATGTGCAATGTAAAACATCTTGAAAAGGGAATGATTTATTAATATTGCTTATTCTTACGATAATTTTGAAGAATATGCTATATTGAGGATATAAATTTCCCTTCAGTGCTTGTCCCGAAAAAATAGAGCCTCCTACACATTCTGAGAGCCTGAAAGTTAACTGGGACAGAGGGCAAAAATTCCAAGTATTTTACATAACAATTGAATTGAAATTGTGGTAATGCTGTGTCACTTGTAGAAAGAAGTCAACATATAGAAGAAACCCAATACCAGAAATTCTAGTTTTGTGACAGAGACAGAGTTCACTGCTGAATTAACAAGGCAAACAGGAATAGGGTAAAAAAGTGTTTAAATCAGACCTGTTTCTATCTAGACTTGGAGGATATCCTGTAAAAGTAACAGCAGTACTGCTTCATATTTCAATTTTGCAACAGAGGTATGCAGGTGAGAAAGCTTGCTCTGGTGCTTGGGTCCTTCTTAACTTTCACCTTTATGTGTTCCTAAGAGCAGAAGCCAGCCTGAAACACTTGCCTGATGGCATTAGAAAGCCTTTTTAAAATAAGGTATTTTATTTCTAGCCCCGTGACACAAGCACATGCAGCACAGCTATGTGCACCCCTGAAATTCAGGGCAGAGTCTACCACACATCTGTTATGCCATTTTCACATAGCCATGACTGTGTTAAATCAGAGCCAACTGATGTCACTGCTAAAAGGCTCAGAAACCCCACAGCAAAGCATCTTTGCATTTGGGAAGTGTTAATGTGCCATATAAACATTTTGCCTTCCAAAGCCACCATATATACCAGAATGTCAAAAGCAATTAGCATAATGTGCACAGAAACATGCAGACACACATGGACAGAATATTCCCCAGTGCATTTTTAGTGAGTATAACCACTGTGTTGAGGGAACCAAGACAAGGGTTCCTTCCACAAATTCTCCCTGGCCATGGTAGGGGGTTGGAACTAGATCATCTTTAAGGTCGCTTTCAACCCAAATCATTCTGTGATTCCATGAAACATATTGCTGTTTTAAATAAGAAAATATGCTGTGTAGGAAGAGTGAAAGAATATTGCCCTTTTAGCCAGAGGTTTAAAAGTTATAATATATGCTCTTGTTTGATTTTGGTTTTTATGTTGCAGGCTGATGGGAAGGGCGTAAGAAAGAGGAAAATTCATGTAATTTCAGCATGAGAGCTACATAAATGACACTGCACATTGGACTCCTACTGCCCAGCTCCCATCCTGACAGAGCTGAGTGGTCACCCGCAGGAAGGAATAAACAAAGTAGTAAATTCTGTAGTACAGGAGTTATCAGTATAATGACTTATCACCTTCCTCCAGGGCAGCTGGGGTGAGGGTAAGTGCAAGCCAGAAATACTGCTCTAACATCAGGGCTGGAACAACTCTTCCCAAGATTACCCTCCAGCAGCTGGTACCTTCCCTCCTGGGCTATGGAAGAGCTGGGGCATTTGATCACATAAATGACCATGATGCTGTGGAAGTACACTGTTAAAGCCAAAAGCAAGAGCTAGAAAATAAAACCCAACTCTGACCAGCCACTGAGCTCAGTGTGGCCTTTGTACGGATGGGGAAGAGAAACAGACCCATAAAGTTGCAGAAAAACTTAACTAAAAACTAAGGAACATTTAGAAAGAAATAATCCTAATTAATAGTAATAGAAGAATATATATAGAAAAACAACCTTGCTTGCTGGACCTCTGTAAAACCCTACTCTCATATTTGTTTGTGATACAAGACAAGGGGACAAACACAACCCCACACAGTCAGAACAAGGCTTGCTCTTTCCTCCATTCCCAGCACAGGAACACGGCCTCTGCCCTGCCCTCACTCACTGCCTGGCCTGCTCTGGCATTCCAGCTGTGCTGCCTGGCAGAAGGGAGCAGGAGCAGGAACAGGGTCATGACTCCTGCTAATTATGGGGCATCCAACTTCACATATGGAGTTTGGCATCAACAGGCAAACAAGAGGAAAGCGACGAGTACAAGTGTTCTCATTATTTTCACAGGTCAGACTTCTCACTGGCTGTAAGCAATTAGAAAATAACTCTGAAGAAACACATCTAAGTAATGATGGTATTGCACAAATATTAAGCAGTGATGGATGAGCCTGGGTTCCTGCAGAGGCTGCATTTAGTCATCTACAGAAAGCCCCTTCACATCAGCACCACAAGTTAGTGGTCAGATCTTCCACTTCCCATTCCTTCAGAGTGGGTCACGAGTCTTCACTAAGCCCTGTTCCCTTACAAGGCAGGGGCAGGCAGGAGCCGGGGCTGACAGTGCTGGCAGTGACTTTGTCATCAGAACATAGGGAATCGAGCATTGTACTATGCACAAAGAAAAAGACATTTTCTTTTTTGTCTCAGGGCATTTATTATTTTATCAAGCTGAAGTACAATGCCCCTTTTCACCAGGAGAATAATTGACAAATGCATTATTCCCCCATTCATTGCCTCAAAGCTGGAATGAGTTAAAGCGTGCCTGAAAGAAATCCTCTTAAGCTGTTATGACCTGCTATTTTTACTGTTAAATTTCAACCATTAACATGCCTGTTCCTTAAAGGCAAATGATGAGCAAAACACTGTTAGTTTGCCCAGAAGCATGTACCTTAAACAGAGACACACAGCAAAGCAGAGGGGCCTTTCTCTATCAACTCTGACTGGCGCACAGAAAAGCCTACTGCAAATATTCACGGTATAAACTGATAAATGCACTGCAATTCCCATCAGAAGATGTGTCTAGAACCTCCCCATGAGGCTCATCTTTCTCCACCAGAAGCTGTTTGGCTACAATATTAGTGATGACTATTAACTAGGGGCATTGAGATTCTTTCATAAAAATACCCAAACTAACAAAAAGCACACTTGTATTCTATCAAACAATTAAGCCCAGAGAACATCTACAAAAAGAAAGATAGTTATAATCTATTTTTGCTGTCTTAACACTGATGCAGATAAAAATGCCAGACTTTGCAACTTATTACAGATTTTTAGTAATCTGGCAGATATGCCCCTATAGAATGATATGAGAGAATGATAAATGAGTGAAGGAATAATAATGGCTTGGGGTTTCTGTGTGCCACTACATATGTTTTTGGTTTTTGCAATGGAACTGCTAACATAGTGGTTTTCACAAAAAGATATGAAGATTTCAGAAATCTGAACACCAACAACGTTTTGTGGCAAACCTTCCCAATGCTTCTCCACTGTACTGCACACAATTCAAAAAGGCTGCATCAATCCAACTACCTTTAGGCTGCTAAGTCAAAATACTGGCAGAGACAAGTAAGAATTATAACCAACCAGACCTTCGAGGCACAGGTGTTTCCTCTGCCCTACCACATGGGTCTTGCTAATCCCCTCCTATGACATGGGGAGGTTTTTCCACTGGCCTGAAACATGCTGCGGAAAACAGGATTCAACACGGAATGGCTGGAGCAGAAAAGCACATGCAGTGCATTCTCATGACCTGCCACAGCCTGTGGAAATCACTGGGTGCAGCAGAGCATGAAGAGTGACTGAAATATTTAATGTCCACATTGCTGCTGCTCGGCACTTCCGTGCTTCAGAAATGGGTAAGGAATGCCTGTGACCTGAGGCACCTGAATGCTGCTATCACAGAAGCCACAAACAATATGAAGCTACATCCGAGGGGAAAATTTAAAAAAGACATTTTACCAGTTTCTAGTTCCTATTTCTGGTTTCAGATTAAACTTCTGGGTATTCTGTCTATACCACTTTTGCTGATAATCAAAGTTATCTGTCCTCCTATGTCATGTTCTTAATAGGAAGAAAGCCCCTCAGGGTTCATTGGGAATTAGGTTGCCAAATGTTTTAGGATTGCTGGAAAGTACAGAGGAGAACTATAAATAGGTTAAAACACAAGAAGAATAATGTTTGCTCACTCAGGCTTTCAGCACATACCAGGGACAACAGAATTCTAAAGGAGAGGCGAGGAAAAGGAAAGCACAAGCAAGACTTGACTAGCTGCCAGTCAAAAGCAGCCGCATTCACACTGACCATGAAAAAATCCCACAGGGACCTGAATCCCTTCTGCTTCCCCACAGCAGCATTAGAGCAGAGACATCCCATCTCCCCCACAGCGACCCACACATTACCTGTGGCATCAAATATAATGGGCTGGCAGTTTCTGTTTGAGTTCCAGTCACATTTCAGCACCTGCCCTCCTTCCACGATGTTGTGCTGCGTAGTGTTTGCTTTCGGAGCTCCCACCAGAAGAAATGTCCTGCAGGAAAAAGAAGAAACAAAATAAAGGTTTCAACACCTAAGGCACAGATGTTATAATTTTATGACATCTGAAGAGTTACTAAAGCAAAATCTTGCCCATTCTAATCTAAATCTGACTAGAACTACTACTACTACTAGTTACAGAGAAAGTCGTATGAGGTTCTCTTCTCTGCATGCAAAAGGAGGCAAAAAAAAAAAAAAANGGGCGCGGCTCTGCCGGGACACGCCGGCCCCCGCGCAGGGGGCGGAGGGGCCGCGCGTTTCCCGCGGCGGGGCGGGGAGCGGAGCGCAGTCACTTCCCCTTTCTCGCTGGGACGGGGGCGGCAGGAAGGAGAGGCGGCATCATGTGGTGCCGGGGGCGGGCCCTGCTCCACTCCGCGCCCGGGCCGCCGCTCTCTTCCGCCGGGAGCGGGCAGGGAGCGCCCAGCGCTGCCCGGCACCGCCCGGGGCTGGGGCTGCCCGGCGGCCGCGGAACTCCGGCCCAGGGCTATCCTCGGTTCAGGTATCGCACCCTTATCTCTGCCCGAGCCGAAAGCTGGAAGAGAGTTAAGGAAATGCTTTCCTGTGACGGTGGTGAAGCCCTGGCACAAGTTGCCAAGAAAAGCTGTGGCTGCCCCATCCGTGGAAGTGCTCAGGGCCAGGTTGGACGGGGCTTGCAGCAATCTGGTCTGGTGGAAGGTGTCCAGCCCGTGGCAGGGGGTGGCACGAGATTGTCTTTAAGGTCCCTTCCAACCCAAACCATTGTACCATTCTATGAAGGAGTGCTAGAAATATGAAGAGGGGGGGCACATCCGTGCCTGGTCATACCAAGTCTTTTTGGTGAAGCCTTTCTGAACAAGTCTTTCAGGAAAGCTGTTAAGCAGAGAGTGAAGGGAGTGCCAATGTGGACCAAGCCATGAAGGAAAAACACTCCTGATTTTCAAACACATAGGCTATTTAATGAAGTAATTTTAAATCCCACGGTCTCAGCACCTCCCCAGCCACAGGAACGCCCAGCAGCAGGAGCAAGACTGGGAAGAGCTGAATCTGCAAATCCTCCCTGATGGAGGTCTCTGTAGCTGTTTCACCCCTGCACTACCCACCGGGGGAAGAAGCATCCAGTGGAGCTTCAATCTCTTCAGTTGCAGTGTGTAGCTCTTGTGGCATCTCTCACAAGTAACATTTTAGCGCTCTAGCATCCTGCCTCAGTCAGCTGTAGGCTGCTGCCAAACCCATCGAAGCCTTGCCCTCCTCAGCCGAAGTCAGAGTTCAACATCTGCTCAGTGTAGCAGTGTCTCAGGTAAAAGAAAACATGCTGAGCACCTGCAAAGAGGAAATAATTAATATTCATTCAGAATATTAATTTGTACAACATAACAGGATTGGAGTTCATTACCACCAAAAGTCTAAACTTTTTGCTTTCCTCATGTGAGCATGATAAAAGGCAACAGAACAAATAATGTTTCATGCCCTAAATAAGTTAAAAATACCCCATACATATTTACCAAGGGACAGATTCAATCTGAAAGAAAAACATTCCCACAATAAGCAGAGGAAAACCCAAAGAACCACCAGCTACTCCTGTGTTCCATTCACTTGTCATTAAATAATTATCATTTCTTCAGGAAGCCATCTCAAAAACACTAAGTCTATCAAGAAAGGGAGTTCCTATACATAGACTTGATACTTGTTGCTAATTTTCCTAACTTTGCTGCCTCCTCCATAGGTTAAAAAACAAACAAACACAAATCCCACATTACTTTTATTGTTATTTACAGACTTATCTCAGAGCTTTTGTACTACAGACCTGATCAAAGCAAAACTGCAGATGAGTTAATAAGTTGCCAAACTCTAATAAGTAGGGCAATAAATGAAAAGAGTGGTTTCTGAGTACTTTGATCAGTAAGTCAGTAACTTAGGGAAAGGAGGATTTATTTTCTCTACTTGATTGTATAACCTCACAATGTCACACAAGCAGTGAAGGCTAAGTTATTTTTTAAGATATTAGAATTTTTNCATTTACCAAAAAGGAGAGATAAAAGACGACATGATAAAATTAAAGTATTCAGGCCTACTTATGATTATATTTTAAATTCGATAAACATATTTTATATTCTTTTTTTTCCTTTCAAAAATATGTACTTGTACAGCAGAACAGGAAATTGTGTACTTCTGTAATTTACGAAAGCCATCAGCCGTCATAATTTCTGGTTAATTTTGTGCATAAGGGTAATTCAAGGAAGTCAGTCAAAAATGGAAACAATGTATAAACAAAGCAGGAGTGCGCTCTGAGCTCAGCATGTCCTGAACGTGATGAGTCAGCCCTGCCTTAGCAAGGGCTCTTGTAAAAACACTCTCTGAGCGCTGAGCGGGGAGCGACTCTCAGCCACAGATCTGCATGTTAATGAATCGCTACCCGGATTCATTGCACAGTCATCATTTTCTTGTCAGGATCTGCGGTGCTTTTCTGCATCTCTGCTTCTACAGACACGTTCCGTGCACTGCCAGCAGGAACTGCCACAAGACTGTGCCTGCACAGGTGGCAAAATTCAGAAGTAGCAAAGTAAGAAACAAACTGAACAAGACTCTTGGAGTCTTCCAGCACCTTCCAGGAACCCCAGCACCTCTGAGACCCACTTGACTCATCAGCACTTGACTGAGAAAGTCAAGTTGAAGCATCAAGTCATGTTCAGAAGACATAAAATCAAGTGCTTCCTTTCATCAGAATCAGTCTGCTCTCTTGCTTCCCTTCAGACTGCTTACAAGGGAATGCAGCTTGCAAGAGCAAGTCTTATCAGGCATTATGGTTCCCTGGTTTATGAAACTGGGTTAGCTGAACGAGCTGCAGGACTGGTTGGAGAGAATGTCTGCAGGCAGGCAAATCCAGGCTTATCAAACTTGCTCTGGTTTTCAGAGTCATCTCCAGGCTCCTTTCTAGTAAAGAGATCAGTATAGGTGTAACCACACAGCACCTCATCAAAGCTCAATTCGCATGAAGACCTGCCAGTTTTCAACCTTTGTGAATTTTCAGAACCTTAAAAACATCCTGGCATGGACCCTGATAGAAAATCCAGGCTAGCTGGCAATTCATTTGTTTGCCCTAGTTGCCATTCACAGACTGTCTAGATTTCTAGAACAGGAATTTGAAACACTTTCATCAACTTGAAACGAACTCTCTGGGCAGAACAGAAATGCTTACAATAAACATTATAATGCCAAGTAAAGAAACACATCAATTATTATATTTGCAACCTATTAAACAAGTGGTAGCTTACCTACCATTTAACTCCTGTACCACTGAATTCTGAGAAGCCCCCCAAAAGAAATGCTTGTTTAAAAGATCTAATAATTTCCATTCTAATTATATATTTTAAATTTTGCTTAAGGTAATATTTGTGATGAAGTTTATTAAAAACTTTACAAATAAAGGAATTTTTATGTGACTCCACAAAGGTTTAGTCACTTCTCTTCCCCAAATAAAAAAAAATGCATTTTTATCATCATAGACCAAGCAAGCAGATTTTGTCATAGCTCTTATAATAATATGCAAATTACCCAAATACGAAGAAATCTCTAATCCACATACTTTTGGGAAAGAGGGAATAGAGGGATGATTGTATTTCCATGGGAATACACCAGCTGTACCTTGATACTGCCAATTTCCTACATCATGGAACCATCCACCCAATCCCAATGCTGGGGCAACACTGGGAGTGTCCTGGCACCTCTGGTGTGCCTCCAGGAACAGTCAGTCCCTTTCCAGGGTTTTCTGTGGCCAACAGAGAAACTGGGGCTTCCAAGTAGGTGCATCCTGGACTGTCAAGTGCAACAGAGGGTGCATGAGAAACCCGTTTCACTTGTTATGGAGCTGTGTTCCCTGATTCCCTGCGGAAGCTGTGCCCACTGCCAGGCACCACGCACCCCCTGACACACCACCACCACTCCCACTCCTAGAACTGGACCTTCATTCTGGACTTCTAAATGTGCTTTAGTTTGGCAGCCAGCAGGTCAAAATAGACTGTGAAACAGCAGCCTGAGCATTCAGGAGCTAATACCCCCCCTTGTTGTCAGGCTAGGCAATCCAAATAGCGTCAGCCCAACTGAACTGACTTAATCTCTAGTACTCATGTATAAAACAGGTGATAAATAAAAACTCACCAAAGCAAAAAGAAAGGCACAGAAACCACGTGACACTCCATATGCCCAGAGGACACTGCATACAAGTATTTCTGGCTATTTCTGGCAAAATATCAGTGTCCCTGGTCATAAACTGAAAATTTAACACCACTAGGGCCTGTTCCTGTCCAAGCTGCATAGCTACTTGGTTCAATTAAGAACTTAAATGTAAAATGAAGTGTTTAGCTTAGCAGGTACAAACAAACTTTTAGGGATGACAAAAGAACTGAGAAGAGAATTCCCTTCTAAATATACAGAAGTTTTTCATGCTGCCTGAAAACCACACTGTTTTCTTTTACAGCAGTGCACTTTGAGGTCAATAGTTCTTATAAAAATAATGGAAAAGTTCCAAATAGCGATTTCATGGAGAGCTGGGTCACATAATTCCTTATCAGAATGAGAGGAATAAAGTTTATTACATGCATTTACCAGCCTCTTGATAACTCTGGAGCCACACATGCTGACTTAAAAATAAAGGGTGGGACAAAAATAGAAGCTTTTTTCTTTTAGTATCAGGACTTACAGGATTAAGATAGCAGAGAAAGATGGTGCAACATGTGCAAGTTAAGACAGGATGGCTTCTAATATATGTAGGCAATAAAAAAATGCAAACAAGGCTAGATGATGTACTGCAGAAGGACTTGCTCAATAGCTGTACAATTTGCTTATAAAGTTTTATAAGCTAAAGATTAAGTGGGGGGGAGAGAATATCCCCTAAGCAGGATGAAAGCCAGCAGCTTTTCCAGTTTTATAGCCCTTTCTTAAGATGGGAGAGGAGTGGGGGGGGAAAGTGACAAAAGCTGGATGTTACTGTAGCCTGCATTTGAGGACCAGAGCCTGATTCATTTTGGCAACACCAAAGCTTTGCAGTTAGCGACACGAAGATTCAAAGGTCTGAAACCTTCGCACCAGCGACTGACTACACAGTACCTAATATTCAACATGAAACGGGAACATATTCAGCAGACGTGGAGGGTGCTTACATGGAACTCTTCCTTCTCTAGACTCCTCAGCAGCTTGGTGACTTGCACAGACTCAGCACAATTCAAACACAGCACTCCCGCAAAGCGCACTCAAAGACAGAACAGCAGAGTTTCTGAAATGCCACGGGACAATGCCTCAGGAATCAACATACCGTAACTACATCTTTCTACACACTATTTATCACCACCATTATCTTCATGAGACCAGGCTAAGCAGAGAATCCCGCAGCGCAGGGTTCATGCCCCACCGAAGCCGCCGGCCGCTCGGGATCGGATTTGGCTCCCCGGCCAGGGCGTCTCGGCCGCCAGACCCGCCCCAGCGGGGCAGGGATGCGGAGCGGATCCATCCCCGCTCCGGGGCCTGAGCAAAGCTCTCACGCCGCGTCCTCTCCGGGACTGCTCCGGCCGCAGCGCTCCCGGCCCGCCCGGGACCGGCGGCAGCGGATCGGCTGCTGAAGGACCGGGGGGCTGCTCCCCATCCTCCGCCCGGATCTCGCCCCGGGGAGCGGCTCGGCGGGGCAGGACGGGGCGGGGCGGGACGGACACTTACGAGAACGGGTCGGGAGCGAAGAAGTCCACGGCGAAGCCGAAGTAGCTGCCCGGCGGGCCCGAGTAGACGGCCGGGCGCTCCACGTCCAGGTTGAAGGCGCTGCCCGGAGCCAGCGCGGAGCCCAGCAGGACCAGCATCATCCCCAGGCGCGCCATGGCCCGGCTCCGCGCTGCTCCGCGGGCGCGGCTCTGCCGGGACACGCCGGCCCCCGCGCAGGGGGCGGAGGGGCCGCGCGTTTCCCGCGGCGGGGCGGGGAGCGGAGCGCAGTCACTTCCCCTTTCTNGTGGTGAAGCCCTGGCACAAGTTGCCAAGAAAAGCTGTGGCTGCCCCATCCGTGGAAGTGCTCAGGGCCAGGTTGGACGGGGCTTGCAGCAATCTGGTCTGGTGGAAGGTGTCCAGCCCGTGGCAGGGGGTGGCACGAGATTGTCTTTAAGGTCCCTTCCAACCCAAACCATTGTACCATTCTATGAAGGAGTGCTAGAAATATGAAGAGGGGGGGCACATCCGTGCCTGGTCATACCAAGTCTTTTTGGTGAAGCCTTTCTGAACAAGTCTTTCAGGAAAGCTGTTAAGCAGAGAGTGAAGGGAGTGCCAATGTGGACCAAGCCATGAAGGAAAAACACTCCTGATTTTCAAACACATAGGCTATTTAATGAAGTAATTTTAAATCCCACGGTCTCAGCACCTCCCCAGCCACAGGAACGCCCAGCAGCAGGAGCAAGACTGGGAAGAGCTGAATCTGCAAATCCTCCCTGATGGAGGTCTCTGTAGCTGTTTCACCCCTGCACTACCCACCGGGGGAAGAAGCATCCAGTGGAGCTTCAATCTCTTCAGTTGCAGTGTGTAGCTCTTGTGGCATCTCTCACAAGTAACATTTTAGCGCTCTAGCATCCTGCCTCAGTCAGCTGTAGGCTGCTGCCAAACCCATCGAAGCCTTGCCCTCCTCAGCCGAAGTCAGAGTTCAACATCTGCTCAGTGTAGCAGTGTCTCAGGTAAAAGAAAACATGCTGAGCACCTGCAAAGAGGAAATAATTAATATTCATTCAGAATATTAATTTGTACAACATAACAGGATTGGAGTTCATTACCACCAAAAGTCTAAACTTTTTGCTTTCCTCATGTGAGCATGATAAAAGGCAACAGAACAAATAATGTTTCATGCCCTAAATAAGTTAAAAATACCCCATACATATTTACCAAGGGACAGATTCAATCTGAAAGAAAAACATTCCCACAATAAGCAGAGGAAAACCCAAAGAACCACCAGCTACTCCTGTGTTCCATTCACTTGTCATTAAATAATTATCATTTCTTCAGGAAGCCATCTCAAAAACACTAAGTCTATCAAGAAAGGGAGTTCCTATACATAGACTTGATACTTGTTGCTAATTTTCCTAACTTTGCTGCCTCCTCCATAGGTTAAAAAACAAACAAACACAAATCCCACATTACTTTTATTGTTATTTACAGACTTATCTCAGAGCTTTTGTACTACAGACCTGATCAAAGCAAAACTGCAGATGAGTTAATAAGTTGCCAAACTCTAATAAGTAGGGCAATAAATGAAAAGAGTGGTTTCTGAGTACTTTGATCAGTAAGTCAGTAACTTAGGGAAAGGAGGATTTATTTTCTCTACTTGATTGTATAACCTCACAATGTCACACAAGCAGTGAAGGCTAAGTTATTTTTTAAGATATTAGAATTTTTTTACCAAATGATCAGTTTTGGTTTCTTAGGGACTGTCTGTGCAGCACTTCTGCTTTTTGTCAGCAAACTGCAAAGCCAGGCCATAGGAGTAACTCAGACTCTACACAGACTCAGGGGTTACTCATCCCATGGGAAGTGTTTTTTCAAAGCCTTTCCTCCCTTCACACAGGCAGCTGCTCCGTGCCTGTGTGTGTGCTCGCAGCGCCCGGGCTGTGCAAGGTGAGGCAGCCGCTCGCTGCCCTGACTCAGCAGCGGGCACCCAGCTCCGCTCCCGGGCCGTGACTCACCCGCTGCGGGCGGAAGCGGCGGCGGCGCTGCTGTCTGGCTCTCGTTCAGAGTACAATCGGAGTCAATCGGTCTAGACAGCCCCGGAACGCAGCCACAGCGCCCTGGATGGCATCACAGCTCCGACCTCCACCTGGGAAAAGAGGATGGAGTGTAGAGGCTTGGGATACGCTTCTAATCAAAGCCAATCTTACTGTAAATGAGGGAAAGTATTTTCTGTTGCAGGAGAGGCCGAGTGATTGATTCAATTGCTTGCATTGAGCTACTCTGTCTGACAGAACCCTGGACACAGGAGTCAAAGTCAAAGCCAGACTTTGCTGTTAATGTACAGCAGCAAACAAACACCCTTCCAGTGAGGATGTGATTTTTCTTTCCTCGTTGATTTAGTTCTCAGCATGACTAACAAATAGATAAGGAACAGCCAATGAGATCATATTACAGAATGTAAACAAGCTAATTATGTGTTTCTATATCTACTTGTTACATGTAGCTAGCTTTTGGTTCTCAGGCTGATACCCAGTGGTGGAAACCAACAACTAAGAAGTGGGCAGGACTTGGATTCCTTCTAAGACACCAAACTTTCTGTCTGTATGCAAAACAGAATGCAATTATTTTGGAATTGATTGGAGTCTAAAGAACTGCTTTCCATTATCCAACAGATCAAACTAATATTTCTGTGAAAAGTTATTGGTTTTGTTAACTTTTACTCAGACAACAAGTTATTAACGCAGCTGAATAAAACTTTGCAAGATGCAAAACACTCTTGGTAGACAGGTATTATTTTTTTTGCTATTGCTGAGTGTCCAGCCTGTAACGTGGATAGAATATTTCAGAATGTTTTTCCTTTGCAATAAAGTCTTCACCTCATGACATGAAAGACACCAGCAAGAAATGGACAAAGTGCCACAATTTGGTCGAAATTGCAAATGTGCAAACCACTGCGGTCCTACTTCAAAGGGTCAGCAAGGGGTCCTGCATGCAAGCAATAAACCTTGCCTCTAAGTGGATTTGGTGCTTTACAGTACCATCAGTATGAGTATCTGGAGCACAGCAAGGATCACCACTCATTTGTTGTTCGAGACCACTATTAGTCTCCCAGAAAAGCCTCCACTGATGTGAGAGTTTTAGTAAATATTTTGCTCTTGTGCTATCCAGACACTTGGACTTTTCAAGAGGCATAGCTGCTCTGAACAGACCTTTTAAGAAGTAACTCAGTTTCTAACAAGGCAGTAGAAAATGAAGTAAAAAATGGACTTCACATATCAGTTTGTGCCTTTTATTTCTACTTTGTTTAATATTATCTTTGATATGCATTTTCCTGGGAAAATTAAAACATTAAATCTGAAAACTATGGAAGCATAATGTGGTGAAACGTGAGGAAACCGCTGGAGATGTTTAGGCTTGATTTGCTTTATTGTTCCTATGAGCAATTCACATCAGCCAAATCTCATTCTGTTGCTAGCAAGAGCTGTCCTTAGCCTGGGGCTGTGGGGCAATTTTTCACTGGGACAACAAGGGTATGGCTACATTTGTTAAACCAGCTCTTAGCACAGAGTTTGAAATCTCCCAGTTCAAAAGGAAGTGAGCTGTACCAGGGCTTTTTTCTGATTTGTTCAATTCTGATAGCTGCATTGCTCCAGTGTTAGTCAAAGTCTTTCTGCAATCCCTTTTTTGTGTTTTATAGAGTGCTCATTACTCACCAGGCCTTTTTTTTTCACATTAGGATTTCACAGCATCAAATTCACAGACAGCATTGCTTGATTTACCAAAGGATTCATATTTCTTCAGTCTGACAAAGTTGGTCAATATAAATCACATATGACTCAGCTTTTGCTTCACAAAGCATTTCAGCAGATCACCAAACAAATATATCCAGATGCTGCTCACCCCCAAAGACTTGAATATTTTTAAAATACATTTTTAAAGAGTACTTTTACCCTAGAGAAAAGCTTTGACAGAAAATAATGTAATAATGGAAGACACGTATCAGAAACAACCTCACACAACAAGATCCATAATATTCTCTGCACAATCTCTCTGAAGATGTTTTCATAATATGCATGCATATATAACATGTAACAGAGACAAAAAAGCCAAATACACCCAGATCTGTTAAGGGAGAGGGTGTAGGAACACACCAGCCCAGAGAGAAAAGCCTGGGAAGCCTCCACACCTATTCCCAGAAGGAGCACAGCATCCTCAGACAGCCACACTAATGGAGCTCCCAGGAGAGAGCCACGGAGATATGAGGCTCCTGAGTCTGCTGGTGGAAAAGGTCTCAGGAAAGCTTTTTAGAAGGGGATGGGGAGAATTTGCTAATCTAGAGAGTGTGATGGATTTGCCTTCTGCTCCTAGAGTGGGAAAAGAGATGGAACATTGAAATCCACAGGCTGTGCACTTGACTCACATGGAATATGTGTACTGTGTATGGAAGTTCTGTACTTCTGCTTCTGCCGTCCCACCGGAATGTCTGACCTGGCACAGCAGCTGCAGAGCCCATGAGATGGAAAGCTCCAGCTCCTATGTGAGTTACTCCTGCACTGGTTGCTGCTTTACAGGCCAATTGCATCGCACAGAACTGCACCTTGGACCTGCACTTCTTCCTAATCCACCCTTCTGCCTGTATCCAGCAAAGCTGGTAAATACACAACTCACAATTAATACAGGAGTGCTAAAATTACACTTGATTAAAGAAAGAATCACCCCTCCCATCTTCTCATCACTCTCTCATCCACTTCCTTCTTCCTTTCCAGAGGAGGTACATTGCTTGCTGGATGCCATGAATTGTAGCTTTTTATGTTCACACAGACCCTCTAGAACATGCTTCTTTTATGTAATTCTCTGAAGGTGAGGAAGAGATCATTATTCTTCCTTTACCTTATTCTTAGTTACATCTAAACATCCTTCCTAAAGACCTTTTCCTTCTTTTGCCTGCCACTGTTTTCATACTATTTTAAGCACTGTCCTTTCTGCTGAGACTGTCATCCACGGCAAGCGTGCACACAGGTTTTATTTAGAAAGTGGAAGTGACTATGCCTGGGAGAAACTCTTGCGGAACAGTATTCTGCTGAGACAAACAGAGCACTTCCCTGCACACAGGATCTATAGGCACAGAAGACGGGTCACTTTCTAGTTTACTTCCATTTATGGAAAATTTCCAGATGACAAGAGGCATTTCCTAGGTTTCTTACATTCTTGACTGCTTCTGGTTATACAGAAATACCAGAGACCACTGCTTCCTGTTGTATCCCTGAGATATTCTTATCCCTGTCTTTAGTGTAAATCATCTCCTATTTAGTACAAGTATTCTTATGTACAACTTTTGAATCTTCCCCCCAAACTTTCTAGTTTGGGGAAATTTTTCACTGATTTTTTCTATGATGTTTTTCATCATGCATTTTCAAAGGAATTTAACAAAACTCAAACTCACAGAGCAGTCATGTTGGTTTTTTAATTGATCATTCCAGGCACATAACACCACATCTCCCTTGAAGCATCCGTTCTCTAGTGCACCTGTATTACAGTAATGCCTCCACATTCCTGCTGAAGGATTTGGAACAAAAACAAGTTAAAAACTTTCAAATTCCCTGGGAAAGAAATAATTCTTCAGACTGCTTTGTGCTTAGTAACAGGCCCACACTTTAAATGTGCTGAAGATTTCGATAACAAAATAATAACAGGATGCAGAGCAAGTAGGATTGAAAGGCAGTGGAGGAATAAGTAGACCCAAGTGCCTTTCTATCCAATACTCTGAGTATCAAATACAAAAACACTAAAAGATGGTAATAACACAAACTGACACTGAAAGTTATTTCCTTGCCCTTTTCTCTCAAGAAGCATTTCAAGTGTTTCAGCCCAGGCATCCCAGGCCTCAATAATGCCAGCTCAGATATCAGCTCCAGCCTCTTGCCTTCAGAAGACATCATCTTAGCAGAATGCCCCAGAGCTCTAACTTCCTCCCTCTTCCCTATGCAGAAATGCCCCTTTCTCCCCAAAGAACCCCAACGCACCCTCACCTTGAAGCCATTATATTTTGACCCTCTGTGTCCAAGGAATACTGTCCTGTGTGGCATTAATATTAAACCAAAGCATGTCCTTATCTACGAAACATTAAACTGGTGGACTACGCCTTTGCTGAGTTAAATAACAAATGCTTCTCTCAAGGAAACACTAAACATGGATCAATACAGAATCAGACCTTTAGCCATTCTAACAGAGGGTTTGGCCAGGGGAGTGAGGGATGAGGGTGTTTGGTGTGGATCTGGGCTGTTTTCAACATTGTACTGTTTGCTTCTAAGCCATTAGCCTGCCATTGCCGGGGTCACTCCAAGAGAGTCCCAGCTGGGTGCTGCTGGTGAAAGAACTATTTTTGCATCTATCATACAGAAGTTAATGCTGACAACAGTAATCCGTGGTGGAAACTACAGACACTTCCATTCCCTGAATAAAGAGCACATTTAAGCTTTTCCCTTTCTGCTCTCTTGGGGGAAGATTCCTCATTCCACTTCTCCCAGCTGCCCATACACACAAAGAATGGGCGATTATTCATGTACAGCAACCGCTGTGCAGAACTGTAACTCGGTATTTCTGTGTGGGAACTGCTATGTACAGAATACAGACTTCTTCTATTGACAAGAAAACGACTAAAGAGCTCATGGTGCTGACACAAAGTGCAACTCTGACACCTCCCAGGTGCTTATGCAAGGAAATAGCTCACAATGGTGAGACCCTTACAGTTTATAGTCCCCTCTAATTTTGACTTAAGTCTATTAAACATTTGAAGAAATAGATTTTTGCTCTATTCCTTCTGACCAGCTTTCCTAATCCTCCTGGTCTCCATTTACACTCCCCTGAAGTGTTTGGAGCCACGTTAGGAAAGCACACTGCCGCAGATACCATACCTTGCTCTGGGCCGGTGCAGAGAGCCCACAGGGAGAAGGCAGCAGCAACCTTTTACACAGGGACTGCTGGGCTAGTTGATATCGATTAGAGAGGTCAGTCAGAAGAGCCTCCTTTCTGCAGTGTTTATACTCAGCAGAAGGAGAAGACAGCAAAATAAAGTGATGAAGAATAAAGATTAAAGGTTTCTTGCCCAGAAACTTACCAGATTTTAAAGAGGCATTAAGTTGCAACTATGGAATTTTTGAAGTGGAAGTCAATCTTTCTCTGAAGTAGTGTACTGCTCCCAAATCCAACTAAACTACCTGTCAGGCCAGACATCACTAAGACTGGTAGAAAACAGTGATTGAGAGCTTGCAATGGATTTGTATTACTGTGCAGAGACCAAACTACCACGTCCTTTTCGATCCTATCTCTGCCTCCTGTGTGTTCAGAGCACGAGAAGGTAAAACAAGGAAAAAAACAGGAATGGAGGTGGAATGTGAAGAGGACAAAAGTTCTCCTAGAAGACCAATCCTGCCAAAATGTATTGTAGAGGCCTGAGAAATGTAAGGCCTATGCTGAATTCCAGAGGGATGTGCTACACCCGTATTAGATGTTGATAGTTTCATTCAAGCATGGGCCCAAGGCTGCAGCCTCCATAGAACATGTTTCCCTGATGGCTAATGGTACAAAGAATATTGTTTTGCCTTGGAAACATTCTATAGTAATTTAGTCACCTCTTTCCTTGAGGATTACTTCTGCTTCTTTCCTTTTCTAAGGAAAGCTGTGATGTTTTCTTTTCCATTGTTTCTTCATTTAATTTAGGAGTCCATCTCATTTTTGAAGTCTGGTTGGGTAACTCAGGGAACACCTCTAAGTTTTAAGCCAGCCTTGCTCAAAGTTATGTCTAAATGTATTACAACACTGTTCATTTGCAACCACAAATGTAAGATAAAGAGATTACCTCCAAGGTCTCTTTCCCTAAACACAGATGAGAGGCTGCTGCTGCTGCTATTTTTTGACTGAAAGAACTGATTATTTTTGGCATTCATTTCAATAATGTGCTATAAAGGAGCCTAGTGTGGTCACATATTAGGGCTGTAACATCATAAATGAATAAAACATCTTGGCCTTATTGCTAAGACCAGCAACAGCTGCTCTCTGTAGAAAGACAGAGCATCTATTGAAAGGAAGCGTGAGACAGGCGAAGCCAAGGTCACTTCTAAGACTGCAATACCAGTGTGGGGAAAAGAGAAGGGTCACGTGCAGATATCACTGCACTTAAGGTGATCACAGCTCCAATAAAACACACCTGGTACCTAACCAAAAGCAAAGACTTCATTCAAATGCTTCATTCATGAAACATTTGCTTTACAAAAGATTTGGCTTATTAGAAGCCCATGTGTAGCAAAAAATCAAGCATGCCAAGAGAGAAAGGTTTTAATTCTGTAAAAAACTTGTTTCTAGCACTGAAGTATATAGTGAGATTGTGTTCTTCACAACTGAAAGACATCAGCTTCTTTTTTTACACCCCCTTTCTCTACTTGGCATCAAGTCAAAGCAAAGGCAGGCATAGGATATGACTTCCTTGAACAACACAAGCTAGTAGGAGTCCTGATCCAAACAAGATGTATCAGAGGTGTGGAACTCCTGAGTTTCCAAAAGTTGCTAAGGAAGTCAAGGGATTCAAGGGAGAAAGAGGGAATGTACAGACTGGGTAGTCACTGAAATGAAGATACCATTATTTTGGGATTGAGATTATATTGAATTTTTCCAGAAGTGACTCATTCACTTTATATCAGAATAATTTCAGGAAATGTGAATCAATAAGAACAACTTAGTGCCATCACATCCAAGTAAACTCCCTTCTATCACACTACTCATTTCCAGAACATTAATAATTCATCTACTCCAAGCAATGCCTTGGCATTCACTTTTAATTGAGCATTTATAGACTGAAACCCTATTAGCTACAAGTCCAAGGCTCTTTAAATGAGAAGATTAAAAACCTTTAGCGGATTGTATTCCAACCCATGTGAAAGCAGAAGGAACATGTAGCAGCACAGGGTTCCCCACCCTCAGAAGTCTGAATGCTACCCGGACTCCTTAAAAGCAGTCACCCTGTCAGAGGCTGCGCCAGGCTAAGTCGAGAGGAAAAAGAGTGAAAACCAAACAGGGACAGTCAGCTATTGTTTCCTGCCCCTGTGAAACTACCTGTCAACAACTACTGCCTAGGAAAATCAGGTTTTCTTCAGCTAAACTTATGGACGTTCAAAGGATTTCAGTGCTATGCAAGGTGACTGTCTGAATGTTTAAATAACACCTGTACAAAGGAGTTGTGCATCAAAACCATCCCTTCAGACCCAAAAGGGCATTCAGTCACTCTCTGCCTATCCATCACTGTTTTATTAGCTGAAATTAATGAGTCACCCTGTCATTCCTCCACTGTAAAATTCAAGTAACGTGAACAGAATTTTGGCAAAGATTTAACCTATTTACATCAGTGACACAGAGCAGTATTATCAAAATGAGTATTTTATACAAGAAACCAGCCCCTAAGACACAAAACATGAAAAGCCATTTTCATCCTTGATAATGATTAAATTACTTTTATTCCCATTTAAAATATACAACTTTGAAAAATTATGCAACATACATTCAAATGAATTGCATTCTTAAGTGTCCTGATAGCCAGGTATCCTATTGCTGGCCAGTGTAACACAATAATCCATCAACTCTGTTTATTTATGGCCACAGGAGAAAAATCTGCATAAATAAATAATTGCTAGTGCAGCTTTTCCCTAAACACTTAGATTTAGAAGTCAATTTCAGTAGGCCTCTTTCTCCCAAGCACTGCTTCTTGTTCCTACAGGAAAAAAAACTAATTCCAGAAAGATCCCAAAAATGGCCAAAAATTCTAAATCTGCTATTTTAGAAATAGCATTCAAGATAGAAGAGCCAATTCAACAGTGCCAGAAATAACCAGTAAAGCTAATATTACCACCCAAAAACAGTTTGGGAAAGCTCACTAACAATGCCACAACTCCTAATGGTCTGGAAGGAGTGATTTAAGAGCTTTAGAAAAATCGATACAAAGGGTATCATTAGTCCAGCAGTTCTGTGGCTGATACCATGGGTAGTATGGCAAGGAGGCACAGCCTACAGCCCCCTGCAAAAGCACCACTGCTGAGGAATCTTTATGGCAGAATCTCAATCCATTGGAAAAGGACACACTAACTTGAATTAAGTGCAATATGCAGGGTACAGCACCTGAGGCAACTTACCCCTGTACAACTTCCTGTTACTTAGAGGACACCAAAGGGATGACAGGCATGTTTTGGACTGTAACATCCCTGCTCTGCAGAGCCTGAAGTCTTCACTAATCTACAAAAGACAGTGGGGAGAGAATGAGACTGGAATAGCAGTGAGTGATGTACAGTAGGTATTACATCAGTTAATGGGTAGGCAGGGAGTAAGAACAGCAAGGGAGAAAAGCTGGCTGCTGAATTTTATACTGCATCAAGAATAGACAAAAAAACTGTAATTGCAGGTAGCCCAGATTTAACTGAAGCCAACATCATCACTTCTGTATCAAGACTGCAGAGAAAAACATTTACCACTCTATTAGAAAATCCAGTTCTTAGCAGTTTGGTATGATATCCTAACATAGCAGAGAAAAATCAACACAGGTATTTTAAAGTTGATAATTTTTATTTACAGATTTATTGGCAAAAGGTGGTGGGAAAAATTTAAAACATTTTAAACAGAGGGCACTGTACTGTACTGTATGAAGTAGCAGTTCACAATCTTCAGTATCCAGCTGATCAAATAAAGCTAATCACCACTTTAAGAAGCATAATCTGCATCAGCTCCATTAGAGTACTCTGCCTAAAAACCACTTCAGGCAGTTTCTAAATCAACACAATCACTAATAAAATGCAGTTTTTGTGAAGAATGTATACTTGTATTTTTGTACTGTACCTGATGTCAATATGCCCACTTGCATACTGGCAAAGCAGTTACACTTCCTACCTTTAGTTGAAAGTTATAATCTCACTGTCTGCAAATTCAGCTGTCGGGTAATTCTGAACTACTCTGAACGTTTTACTGTGAGCATAGTCAAGACTGGAGTAGATGAGATTGAAGGAAAACATTCCTGGTATATCATGTGCCCATCATATTCAGCTGCATAACCATAAACATCTTGTTTAAGAATTCTATTCAAAAAGGAGAAAAAATGTAGTCAGTTTTCACTTTGTCACATAGGTTTAATTCCTCACTGGAGCTTTTTAGTTCATTCTTCTAAATCAAGAGTGTTTAGTTCTTCTTCTAGTTCATCCAAGTCCTCTCCAGTAAAGAGATTTTCATCAACTGGAACTGCATCAATTACTCCATTTTCCAATTCCCCATCTCCATCATTATCTTCATCTAAATCATTTTGCTCGCTGTTGTTTATATCACCACCAGAAGCTTCACTTAATTTATTATCTGAAAATAAACATAATTCTTAGGCATTTCAGTGTCTCAAGTTTCTTAATCACTAACTGAATTCACAATCCTACTAAACATGCTTTCAAATTTTGAAATTATGAAGAATCTACTTTATTTGAAAATCATGCAGACTTATATCAGCTAAATTGTATGTACCTGGTTAATATGCAGGTCTGGATAATCAACTATGAAAACAGGTTGGAAAAAAAAATAACTTACCATCTTTTTCTACTGAAGTGTATGTGCTGAATCGCTCTGGACTAGCCACTGTAATACCAGTCTCCTCTACTGCCTTGGGGACATACAGGTTCAAATCTACATCATTTATGCACACAGCGTCTTCCGTCTGGAAAACAAACCAAAGTGCTCTGCAGGAATTACTTTTCCACAAAAATCCTCACTTCTGCAAGATTTCTACATTTTTCACCTTCAACAGGAACCTTCCAATAAAATATACTCTAAATTAAGAATCAAGTTATTAATTTCATTAATAGGGTTCTCAAACTGAAATTTTTCAAACTTGAATGCAACTGAAATATTGCTTGATTTAATCCTGGTTTTTTACCTCATCCTCATCTCCTGCTCCTTGAACATAATGGGTGTCATCTGCTTCTTCATCATCTGCATCAACCAGCTCTGGCCGGAACTCAAACACTTCACGTCCACTAATCTATCCGCAGTAAAAGAAACCTTCAGTTATCACTTAATGGAATTTATACTGCTTACAAAAAAATTCAAACAAACAAACCACAAAACAGCCAAGAAAACAAAATGACACACAAAAATAAGCAAAACAATTTCAGGCCAGCTACCTTATCACAAAACTTTATTTACTTGCTATTCTTACTTAAAGAATTGGACTGTAAAACTTACCACCAATGCTTTGCCAGCTTTAAAATCTGCTTTCCTCCTCTCCATGTCTTGCTCAGCCTTATCAATTTTTTCTTGTCTTTTTCTTCTCTTCCATGCAATAAAACACTCTAGAGTAATTTTGGTAACATTTGGTCCTAAGGCAGCACGCTGTCAAGGAAAGAGAGTGATTAATGCTAGAAACTCTTTCCAAAGGCTAAAAAATATTGGAGATTTAATTACTCTTTTCCAAAAACTAATTGAAAACATTTCTTTTCAATTCCCTGTTGACTCTTACACTGCATCATCATCATCTTAACATTTGACTCAATATGTGATTTCCCAGTTAGTGAGATGAGTTGGTATAAAAATTAATAGGAGAAGTGGAGGAGGAAATAAACGAAAGACAAAAGTTCAGTTCTGCTCAAACTGACACTGCCAAGCAACGGTGACGGAAGCAGAACAGCAACACCTTCAGAAGGCCTTGTGCTCTTGGTGTTGCTTCCTCATTAGAGATTTAAGGGAGAACTAAGGAGACAGTGAGCAGGGGATGAGAAAAGCCACAAAAGCAGTTGTAATGGATAAATGAGAAATAGCAGTTAAGAAATAGGAACCTCCTAAAAAGAGTAAGCAACAGCTGCACTAAGTATGCAGCTATAGTTAATTCTATTCCCTAGGTAATAGTTTCTAAACAAAAACATGAATCATTCTATGTATCCTTCACCCTAGCTCATACAGCTCTAAAAACATCTCATAGTTTTTTATTATAAATTAGCAAATTTTTTACGTGTCTCTTCAGAGTAACGGAAACAACTACCATCAAAAGGTACCTGTCTGACAACTTTACCTCTTTTTCTATTAGATCTTCTAATGAAATTTCATCTTGCTTTTCTTCCTTCTTTTTGTCCTTTTTTAATACAAAGCCTGGAGGGAGAGCATGGCGATACATGCAGTTGTCTCCTCCACCCGGACAGACCCAAAACCATCCGTATTTGTTGTTTTCAATAGCATCAAGGAAGTATTTGCAGACCTGTATAAAACCAATGGCTGTTAGCACCATGTTCTCCTTCCATCCCCAGCATTTTGCACTCCATGTCAGAAGTTCAGTAAGTCCAAGTCAGTTGTGCTCAGAACAGAAGGAACATTTGAAATGCATTACTACTAAGAACAGTAGACAAAGAAGTGCAACCATATAAAACTGATGTAGTCAACAGCTTTTTCTCCCTCAACATGCTCCCAATTAAAAAAGACAAGATGACAGAAGACTGGCAACTATGCACTCCTCAGCAGCATATCTCTTTCTGCTCACCAACACTGGTGCAGTTTTAAACAAAATAAATTTCATGTCTCACATGTTAAACCTTCCAGCTCCGGATCCTGGGGTAAAGATGCCATTCTGGGACCTTTAACAAGCAATTAATAGTTTGTATTTAGCCACAGCAATGTTTAACTTCTGCAAATTTAGGCAGTATCAACAGACTTTTTACTTACTTGGTATTGAAAATGAGGTGAAATAATCCCAAAGAATGAAAAAGGGATTAATCCATTATGCCATTTAGTGCAAACTTAAAAAATCTTGCTGAACGTAGAGCTCAGGAATTACAAATTACTCAGATCATAAATCCCAACTCAAAGGAGAAAATTTAAAAACTTATAATGCTTTAATGTCACCCAGTACATAAACAAGTCAATATATATGGCAGTCACTGCAATAACAGACTTCACTAATCACAATACTTGGATCTTCTAGGCAATTAGGATGCATTAGATACACGACCGAATCCTTTATCCCTTCACCTACTATCTATTTGTAATGTACATGATAAAATACCTTACGGACTGAAAAGAGCTGTTGGGCTGTGGTTTTCTTTGTTGTTTTGGTTTTTTAAATTTTTAAATATATTACTAGAAATACTATCACTCCACCCATCTACTTAGAATATTATTATTATAATATTCCATTCCAGATTTTTACATAATGATAATCACCTCTAATGCCAGACTGCACTTAATTCCTTCTAGTGCAGTTCAATTTAAAAAAAAAAAAAAAAAAAGAAAAAAAAAAAGAAGACATACTAATTGGGTTTTGGGTTTTTTCTTTTCCGCTTCGCCATGCTTCTTGTTCACCACTTCCTCCAGCTTCTTCTCATCCCAGTTGTCCATTGTATCTAGAAAAAGACAACAGATGGTTTCACAAAAATTTCCAAACACTAAACATTGCCAGCAAGCTGCTTTTCTGCCCAGTAACAGTTTTAATGTGCAATTCTTATATTTTAAGTAGCTTATACAATGCAAAATAAATTCAGGCTCTTAAAATAATATTTTCAAGCTCTCCTACGCCACTCAAAAGACAATTACCTCAAAAGTCCTAGAAATTTTAATTTTGAAAAGCATAGAGTATGTTTCAGTTAAACACTCAATGTGTCATTCCATCTGTACAGTACTGAGTGTGGACGAGGGAAAAGAAGAAAAACAAGACAACTGAATAAAAGAGAAGGCTGGAGGGTAACATCCAGAAATACAGATAATCTAACTTGATGACTAAAAGAGGTAATACCAAATTATCTGTGTTAAAGTCAAAAGAAGGTTCCATCAAAAGAAGCACATCACCAATGTCAATATCAGCAGCAAATCTGTGGGATCCCATCACATATATTTAGGATGACAGAGGCTGAAATTCAAATAAAGACTGAGACATGAGGAAATGTGAAAAAAACAAGATCTATAAAATCTCGAATCCCTGCTAAGTAAAAATAAAATCCAGAGTACTTAAACAAGTCATTTGGGAAGAGGAAGTCAGAGAAGAAAACTCCCAAGTATCCCTAATTCTAGAACTGTGCACATTTGGCCAAACACTAGTAGCAGTTCTGGAAGGCAACTCTGGTTGCTCATTGCACTTCCTCCTTTTGCACTTCCCTTCTACAGAACGTAGGAGGGAAACAGCAACTGTAAGAAAGGTCAAGCACTGTTCAACTTGTGACTTGTATGACATAATACATGACATTGCACAACTGAAAAACCACCATTCAGTATCAGTAAGTCATACCTCTTTTTCTAGGTAAGGTGTGAAGAACACTTGAGAGAGTACACTTGGAAAAAGTTTCAGTGTTGTTCAAAACTTTGAATGTAGTGGGATGAGTTTCCTTACTCACTGTTCTTCAGGATCATAACCACAGTAACAGAAGACTCGTAATCTTAAAATTCCAGTTTCAGAATCAGAATAGCTTAGCAGTAACTTTTTACAATTATTGTACCTTTTTCAAGGTCTTCATCTCTTGCATCAATGTAGACACTTCGCTTTTCACACTTCCTTTCCAATGACAAATCATGAGAAAACTTGCACTTGTCTCCTTTAGTGCACTGTCCTTGCTTGAAGAAAGCACAAACTACAGATTTGGGGTCAGCGCCTGAGTGAAGAAAGTTTTTATATTTTAATACTACTTCTAAGCAAAAATTATACACTAGAAGTTCCAGGAACAATATTGAGGCTATGTAGAGAATGAAAATATGTTTTGAAAATTAAAGTTATTTCAAGTGTTCATGATAAGTACATAATTCATGTCCTGAACATGCCAAATTTACTTTTATTTCATGGTATTTACATTAAGGATCAGAGGTGCCACTAAACTTTTTAAAGAAATATCGTATGCCTGAGGAAATTACTAATTAGTGTATTACAATACATAAGATAGATCATTCTGTGCAACTTCTTCCCTATACCTGAAGCTGTTCTTGCCTCTAGTATCCAGTAAAGCATCTTCTTGATGTCAGCCATTCCCCAACAGATCAACAACACACTACAATAAATTACAGTAATTTAACCCACACTCACTCAAACCACTTATTTTAATAACAGAAAGAAAATGGCTGACCAGAGACCCCAAAATAAGCAACTGTTGTTCTAGTACGAACTATCCAACCACCCTAACCACAGTTCAAGTAAAAATCATCCCACTAAAGCATTATTTGACCATTAGGAGGCCATGAGGAAAAGCAATGAAAGAAGCAGGTGTAAGTGTATTTATGAGACATGACTAAATCAGAAATACTTTACTTGTAATATTAATTAAGTTCTCATGTAAGATTTTCAGCTTGAATTTTTCACATGATGCTTCACTTTTGATTTGACTCTGAGTGATTTCAATATGTACAGTAACACCTGTTTAAAATATAATCTAAAAATCTGGGCAATATTACTTTTCTGAAATAACTCAAAGTCAAAAGCTACTTGATTTAGAGAAAACTGATACAGAAACCTGCAGATCACAAACAGAAAAGCATCCTTTGTTGCTCATCAGTGACACAATGAGTAAATATAAGGTTTGCTTCAAATATATGGAAATCACACCTCTTTTGTCAAAAATTATTGCACATAAGCTTCAGAAGATTGGTAAGTAAAAACGTGGTAATATCACAAAATTTGTGTGTTCAATAACCAAGCTTGAGAGAGACCAAAACCAAGTGCTACTGCTAATTATGAGGTCAGATACAAGTAACTGGGAAGTATTTACTGTTCTGATTTGAGTACAAGTCTTCTTTAGGACAATAGTCATGATCTTTTATCCTTTCTTTGGATGTCCACACTTCCCTAGGGAGACAGGCTGTTTTAAACAAATACCATCACAAACACACAAAAATCATGCCACACATCTAGAAGCATTTAACCAATGAATCAGAACACAGCCAAGTATCTTCAGCTGTGCTGACAACATCAGTGCAGCTTTTGATATTCTTATGATCTACTGACCACAGAGGACTTCCCAAAAAGTAAATCAAATCGTGATCAACAAAATACCTAGCACACCAGATGGAGAAGGAAATAGTCACATCTATCTCATTAAAATATCAACTGGTGTTTTTGAAGGGTTATTTTACCTTAAGTAGCTATACAAATAAGAGAACATAAATGAAGATAAATCAGTTAGTCGTACCTTTGCTAATTTTCTGTGCAGCAACCACAGGCTTGAAGAGCTCATTTAGTTCTTGTAATTCCTTTTTCTTATCTTCTTTCTTTAACTTCTTCTCACTTTCTGATTGAGCAACCTATAATGACCCCAAATTAAAAGGTATAAACATAAAATCAGAATGCCAGGACTCACTTCACACAAACCGCACATTAAAACAGTCAATCACTTGAAATTAGTTTACAAGGGCAGGAAGAAAACAACCTGTGATGCCTGAAGGCTCAGAATTGTTGCTGTTGTGTGTGCAGCTGGTGCCCTTTGCTAGCACTGACCTGTCCCACAACAGGGACTGCAAATCTGCCAGGGAGGAGAGGTGCTGGCAGGTACCTTTAGTGCCACAGTGACCCCTACTGCACCTTTACAGGTAGGAAAGCCAACGAGAGGCATTGAAACCACTCGACTTTTGCAGTGCAACTACTCAGTGCAGTTCCTTCCAGATCTGCACTAAAAAAAGCCTCTTGTCTTGAGTCCCCTACATGCTGTTTTGCTCTTTTTTCTCATCTATACAGGCAGCCATTACAGGAAATCTATTCATGTATTCATTACTTCAACTTGGATCAACTCAACATAAGAATGTTTCACTGCTTAACTAGGGCTCAAAGACCAAAAAAGAAGCTCATCTAGGGAAGGAAAACTTCATGTATAAGGAAAAAAATACATGACTCTGCCTCACCCTTTTTGTATAAGCTAGAGCAGGTGTGTATCCATACCAAAGTGGGATGAAAACACATGAAAGAGGACATGGGAGAAACATTCTTAGATCAGATATGAAAGGAGGTTTTAGCAAGGTGACAAGTGACAGGGTAAGAGGCAATGGTCTCAAGTTACCCCAGACAATGTTTAGATGAGATTTTAGGAAAAAATTCATCACTGAAAGGGTGGGTCAAGCATTGGTGGACTTGCCATCCCTGCAAGTGTTCAAAAATGTGTAGATGTGGCTTGGGATCATGGTTTAGTGGTGAACAGGCAGTGCCGGATTAATGGCTGGCCTCAAAACCTTAGAGGTCTTCTCTACCCTTAAGGATTCTGTGTTTATTTGACTCTTACCCTTAAGGGAAGCTAGTGAGAATAACACCACAAACAAGTATGTATTTTTTTCTAAAATACAGTGCAATATTAAAAAAGGAGCTTTGTTCTTATGGTGAATTTGGAAAAGATACACCAAATTGTTTTAGAAAGAACTAGCAGCTTGGCTAGTTTTTATACTAGAAGTTCCCAAATGCTATTTTAAATAACATGCAGACTCACATATGTCAATTACATAAAGTAGTACTTTAAGAATGCTTTTGTTTCCATTCAGAGCTCTAAAAGCTTGAAGATGAAGCTTGTCTTAAAAAAACCCCAACAAACCAACAAAAACCAAACAAAACCCCCCAAAATCAATGAAACAAAAAACCCCCAAAGAAACAACAAATCAAAAAATGAGCAAAACAAAAAAACATCAACCACCAAAACCAACACTCTGACAGCATTTCCATTTTCATCTCATGACACAAGGAAAATTGCTTTAAAAACTTCTTTCTCAGGGACAATCCTAACTGAAAGCTATTTTATAAGGTACGAGAGGTACCATCAGGTTTTAACATTTGGACCTGACCTCCAATAGTCAATAGCTACCAGCATTTGAGAAATAACATTATTTTAGGCTGGCTATTTTACACAGTGGTATTTGTATACATGCCACAGATGCAGGGATTTCATACACAAATTTCAGAACTGTTTGAGTAACACCAATGTTTTTGAAATGACACCAAGGAATCTTTTCCCCAACAATGAATTATTAAATCTAATGACCCAAATATCAACTTTACTTTTCAAGTTGGGCTTGTCATGCAAGGAACGTATCATGACATCATGAACTGAGCTAACACAAGTATAATTATTTTACGGGCTTACTCATAGAACAGAAAGCTGTGTAAATATTTAACAACTAGCCTTCCTAGCACTGCAGGAATAAGAGACCTGGATCATTTCCAGTAAATCCACACTTTCTGATTAAGTGCAATGGAAACATTGTATCTCATTTTATTTCATCATATAGAAGAGCCAAGTTGCAAAAAGTGACTCAAAATTTCAGTTTTTTTGACCAAAGAGTTCACCAAACAGATGGAGACTTGACAGACTTGTGTCCACTTAAAATTGTAGCACTTCTGTAAGTAGAAGAATGAGAATATACAGGGTTATACTTCTATCTTCTTTCAATTCCTGTTGTAGTAACAGCTACTGTTAATTTTAATTGCTCGCTATTTCTCAAATAAGGTGGGAATTAAAGAGAAAGAAAGAAGGTGCAACTGTACTTTGCTGACAGCCAGTATGTATAATTTAACTTCAGGTATACCTTAAGCTTACCTGTGCTAGTATCAGAATACTGCTGAGACAAACGCTCAACCTGACTAGTTGCATTTGGATGGGATGCAGTTGTTTCTTCCCAACAAAAGCCAACCAAACAACAATTTAAAAACCAACAACCCCCCATACTCTGTATTACCTTTGAACAGGTAGACAGCTAGACAAGCTTTGCAAGACAAGTGTTAGCTAGATCTGTGCCAGTCACAGGAGACAAGGCAACTTTCTTCTCCTTCAGTGCATGACCATCTGTATGTACAGTGAAAGATGATTCGACTATGCAGCGGGAACACATTCCACAATAAATGCTTACCTGACGTGGATTCTGCTGACCAAACTTAACCTGGTGAGTCACAGCCTTGATAAATTTCTGCTGCTTTGCACCTTTTTTATTCTTTAGGCCAAATGTTTTGTCCTAAACCAAGAGACAAACACAGCCATATTAATTAAAAATAACAAACAATGAGCCACCAAAACATCAAAACCCCCAGTCTTGCTGCTCCTCTTAGGCTTTCAGTAAAACACAGATTATTTCCTCTAGCAATCCAAGAAATGGCATAGACAAAATTTAGATTCCTCATATCATCTTCAGAAGTGGCTTTTCATCAGAACCTCCTAAATGTGGCCCTTGTGTGAGGTCTTGTTTTTACCACCAGACCTCCTCGTGCCCCAATATCAGTGTAAGCGTGCACACACAGTGTTCTCAGGCCTCTCAAGGCAACAGGACAAGATGTTTTTGGAGACCATCCAAGGAATGTCTGAGAAAAATAGGACAACTGATTAGCCATAACTACTGCTGGTTTCTCTTCTATTTACCTGAAATCACTTTCTACTTCTATCTACAACCATTCAGATAGAAATGTGATGTATTGATGACTACTGCCACATGTGACATATTACTTTTTACTTTCAAGTATTTTTTCTAACTGTACTAACTTAATTTGAAGTTAAGTCTTTACCATACATTAAGTCTGGACAGGCGTCTCTACTTCAAAAACTCCACTGCCAGAAGTTTCTGTTTACTGCCTAAACCAATTCTTCCTTTATAACTTCAGCTTTATTGTTAAGGTGAAATTTCTATACCAAATCTATGAAAAATTTCTCAGACGCACACAAAAAAATACAGCTCACTAGCACATGAGTACCTGAGGCAGAAATTATTTTTTGTAGCTGAAATACCTGCATTAAAAATTTTATCCACGCCTTTGATTTGATACCAGCATTTTCTTCCTTGCAGGAAAAAGTAACAGATGTTCATCCAGTGACAACAGCTCAATTCAAATATGGTTTTGGAAGCCCTAACAATCCATGCTATTTTCACTTACATGTTCCCTATGAACAGCAGCTTCTGTTACTTGGTGCTCACTAAGAATTCAAAACAAGTAGCTGGGAAAGAAAACCCATCATTTACACACTCGATTTCCACTGTAAATACAGCACAGAAAATATAATCCCTGTGTATTTGATTTATGTAATGAATTATTGTTAACAATCAATGCAAGCTTCTCCCCTTTCAGCTACATTTCCTTGTAATAAAAAGCAGAATTTTGCTGGGGCAGCTGCATTCAGCAAGAACCTCAGGAAATCCAATGCCAGGAGAACACAAGACCAACTGCTCTAACCTGCCCTTCCAAAAAACACAGAAACAACATTCTGCAGCCTCAGATTTAAAGGAACAGTCACATGACACAGGTATTTCACCTGAACAGCTGAGCCCATCTCTCGTGCCAGTAAATTCAGGCAACTATTTAAATTTCTGTAACTACTCTGCTTGGACTCTCAGCATAAATTCACACACGCATCATACACAAACAACCATACTCCTCTAGCAGGTGTTTTTTTGTTTTGTTTTCAATCTGGTCAACAGGTCAAACTGCAACAAACCCCACCGCAAATCTGAGTGAGGAACCAAGCAATCGTTAAGGTGTGAAGGGATCTCTGGGGATCATCTGGTCCTGCCCCCAAAAGCACGAACCTACAACCAGCGAGCCGGCCTCTGGGAACACACGGACACACAGGGCACCAGGATGAATATGAGAAAAGGCGAGGAAAAAAGACAGCAGAGTAGTGCTGTCAGATCACGGTCAGCCCCAACACAGCTCGGGCCTGGCAATGTCCCGGCTGAACACCCGAAGCTGGGTCCAAGCAGCGCAGCGAACCCGGTGCCTCCCGGGGAACAGAGAGGTGTTGGCTCTGTGCTCCTTCCCTCGGCCGCTCCAGCCGGGAAGCAGCACGGAGCGGCAGGGCCCAGAGAGAGGCCGCGGCGGGAGAGCGGCGGCCTGGGCCTCCTCACCTCGATTATCTTCTCCTTCTTCTTCTGGTCCGCCTTCTTGCTGCCCCCCGCCGGCTGCTGCTGCTTCTTGGGGGGCATGGCGGGGCGGGGCGGCTCCCCCCGGGGCTCCGGGACGGGCCGGGAAAGGCCGGGCCGGGGACGGGTACGGGCTCGGGCCGCGCCGCCGCCGCGGGGGAGGCGCAACGAGTCCCGCGGGGCACGATGGGAACGCGCCGCGGGCCGGCCAATCGCCTCCCGGCAGGCAGCGCGCGCCGCGCGGCGTCACGGAGGGGCGGGGTTAGCGTGACGTCACGTGTGTCCGTGGTGTTCGGTGGCGGGAAAGCGGGGGCAGCAGACAGGGTTGCGAGTGCCCTCACAAAGCACTCGGTCTGAAAGGATCCGTCAGGTCTGTTGCAGAACCGAGTGCAGTCTGAGCTTTTGAACTCTAGGAAAAATGCGTATTAACTTCTCTGTCGAGGGTGGACGGAGATTTAAAGCTAAATTTAATGGTCATGCGATGCATGATGTGTGGAGGATACATGTTGAAGGGGGAATTTGCAGTAGGGGGTTCTGGAAGGTCCTCCCTTCCTAGTGCCCTGGCCCATGGGGACAGGACAGAAGGCAACATGTGGCCGGGAGCTTAGGATTAAAGGAGGCTGTGTGCTCCAGAAACCCGGGAGAGACCCCAGAGGGGCATGGCCCAGTGGGCTCTCTCCTTTCATTCGAATGAAATTGATTCTACCTGGACTCCTCTGTCTCCTTTGCGGACACTGGCTTTTTCCAGCATGACTTTCCACACACTTAGGATCTATTGCATCCTAAAGGACACACAAAAAACAGACACTAAAATAAAACAGCATCTCCTGGGCTCCATCAACCGTTAAGTGATAAATAAATCCCGACTCAGCTGCTTGCGTGGTCATCTCTCCCCAGAGAAGTTGCCACAGCCCCGAGCCTGGCAGAGTTCAGGGGGTGCTGGGACAACGCCCTGCAGGCACACGGTGGATTCATGAGGGTGTCCTGTGCTACGAGCTGAGACGTGATGATCCATATTTATGGCCATAAAGTAAAACACAAGAAGTTTTACCTTCACAAGGGGAAGAGCTTCTTTACACTGAGGGACAGAGCACTGGTACAGCTGCCCAGGTAGGGTGTGGACTCTGCCTCTCTGGACACATTCCAAACCCACCTGGATGTGTCCCTGTGTCACCTGCTCCAGGTGACCCTGTCTTGCCAGGGGTGTTGGACTCAGGGTAATCTCCTGAGGTCCCTTCCAGCCCTAGCAATTCCGTGGTTCTGTCATCCTTGTAGGTCCCTTCCAACTCGGAACATTCTGGGATTCCCAGTGCCTTGCTAAATAGCCATACCAGCCATTTGGCACACGTCACTGCTCGTATGCTTGAAAAGGGTGGAATGATTTGGTTCTTCAGTTTGGATTCTGTGTAGTCTGCATCATACTGGAAAACAATTTCAGATTTTGGTTTTAGGCTCAGAGTCACAAAGAAGCCTGAGACAATGGAAGGTCTAAGAGGTTACCTGATTAACAGGCATACTTGGTTACATTGGCTCATATTTGTAGTAACTAATGATTTCTCGATCCATCAGCAAAGACAGTGATGGGAGCCTGACACAGGAGGAATTGAGTCCAAAAATGAGCCTGTTTTGTTTGAGCTGTTGGGACAACTTGGTGCTTCACGTCAGTCACGCTCCTGCTAACATCACTGTGATTCCACTGTATGATGAAACAGGCCGTAATGTTTTGTTCTCCTGTGAAATTTATTTTGTTTGTGGCATAATGTATCTTCCAGTTTAAAGAAAAAAACACTCCCATGTTGTTGCCTCCTTTCACTGTGATCTGAAAAAAAGAGAGAGCATGAAGGTTATCATAAATAAAACACATAATTAAAAGATTAATCCATCTAGGCCTGAAAAACAGTATTTTGTTTCTAGAAATTTATGCAACTTGGTTCTAATTTATATCCAGCATTTTATTTAGAACTAGCTGAGGCTAGAATTATGAGCAAACACAAGTCAGTACTGTCTGCAATATTTCATTTAAAAAATCCTAAGTAACCACAGAAATATCAGGCTTAACATAATTCAAGTTTCTTTCCTTTTTTCCACCTCCTTTGCTATACCTCAAAAGTTAAGATCATTACTCTTAGTTCTTATGAACATCGATTGCTTTAGGAGTAATTGAGTAAATGACAAGTGGGGAGTCCAAGGGCTCCCTGAGCTTTACTAACATTGTGTTTCACTATGGTATGCGTGCATCTTCCACAATTAAAATAGGCCCCCTTTATTAATACATCTTCTTGTTCTTATCCCGGAAACAAAAACCAAGCTGTGCATTTCTGCCAAGTGAGAAAGTCGAGTATGAGTCTACAAAAGCACAGCCAAAGAACTGCTGCTTGCATCCAAATTGGAACAAGAAGCAGTTTGCAGATCCTTCCTCCTCTGTCACAAACCAGCTGTGGAGTTGTAGCTCCTCCTCACCTGCGTAGTTCTTTTGCATTTGAAAAATACAAGCGAGGACACTGATTTAATCTTCTTCATCTCCCCAGCTACATGTTTTTACATTTGTGATGAAACAATGCTTTCAGGCTCTAGCCCTCTGACAAAGATTCTTGAAATTGGGAATGTTTAGCCCGGGAAAAAAAAATAAAGGGTTCAGGGAACCTTATCACTCTCTGCAACTGCATGAAAAGAGGTTGCAGTCACAGGAGTGTTCATCTCTTCTACCCCCAGAAGAAAGAGGACAAGAGAAAGCAGACTCAAAATGTGCCAAGGAAGGTTTAGATTGGATATTAGGAAGAATTTCCCCTCTGGAACAGGATGCCCAGAGCAGTGGAGTCACTTCCCCTGAAAAGATACGAAGAGTATGTAGATGTAGCACTTCAAGACATGGTTTAATGATGGATTTCATGATCTTAAGGGTCTTTTCCAACATAAATTATTCTATGAAACCAAATAAAATTTTAAATCTCTTAGAAAAAGCCGAACAAAGACAATGTGAAATCACATCTCCTTTCAAGAGGCGGTCTCCAACTTAGCCTTTAAAAGGAGAGTGACCTGTTCAAGCTGTAACACCTTTCCTCAAGCTGCCCCACTCTCCAGAGGAGGGTTTTATAGGAGAAAACCTAACTTAATTGGTTAAGTCAGATGGAGACCTTCTGGCTGATGGTAACAGCCACCTGCATAACATTATTGGTAAGTTCATATCCTGAGGGTAAGGTGGGGTGTTGATAATGTTCCTGGGGGGACTGGTAAGAGGTCTTAAGTCCCTAATGGAAAGTTTGTGGAAAATGACTATTGTTGTGACACTTTTGCATTTTAATTTCTGTATAATGGTTTTTTTGTTTATGGGCAAGACCTCCTGAGGAGAGGTTGGATTGGATTTATTCAAGTCGATAATGAGGAGTCCACCAACACATTTATATTGCTTTGGGGGTATTGGGTAAACTCTGATGATGTCCCTGGCTCTCCTAGGAATGTTTGGGGTCATAGTCTGTTGCTGTGGTAACAGTGGCTTGCTGGGCATGTTTGGGGTGACTGTTCTTTCAGGGCACTCTGCGGAGCAGCCTCGTGGTGGAGGGAGGCCTGAGGAGGCTCTTGGGGCATAAACTGGTTTTGGTGCAATCGCCTGTCCCGAGGAACTTCTACAAAGAGGCCGGTGGCAGTGAGTGGGTTACTCGTACCCTGTGACCAAACCACAACTTAAAACCCCTAATTCTCTGGTTTTTTCCACCTGTTTCCCCCTTAAGTGTTCAAGGTTGTTACAGGAACAGCCATAAGGTGTCGCAATTGCCACATGATCCAAGTACTTGTCCCAGAAAAGGGTGCACTCAAACTCTGCTGTCATTTAGAGAGTGATCCCAAGGGTTCACAAGTTGTAAGTCAAGGTGCTGAAAAGACATATGGTAGCCATGCACATGTGTATCAGTTCTTAAAATTAAATTGAGCTTTACAAAAGGTCTTTCCACATCAGGACAAAGGACAAAAAAGAAAGTGGACTGCTTCTGGTTATATAAATAAGGTAGTGAGAGTGTAACAAAGTACTTTCAAAGATTGCAGGATTCAGGAAGACGTTTAATGAGGAAGAGCCAAAAGGGTGTAAACCTGCACTTTACTCCCTGATGGGTTTTTTCAAGTGTCATATTCTTACAACTGCATTTACTTGTACCTGGGACAGGACTGGTGCCAATACAGGGAAGTGGAGGCAAGGTTTTCCCCGGATTTGTGTGAGGGGTAGCACTGATTCCCTTCTGGGAGATGTCCCTGTTGTAGCCTGGATTTTCTCAGCAATGCATTGTGCTGCTTTTACAAGGTTTGTGCTCTGGGAATTTTGTACCTCTGCGCAACCAAGGATGGTCACGTGGTGTTCTGAGTATTCTCTATATATTAATCTAGATTTGGGTTCTTGGAGCTTGCACTGTCCCTACATTTAGGATTCTACGAAGAATTGTAAAGAGTTATAATCTCTCTAGAGAATTGAATATTACAAATTCACAATTGTGTTTGAGTATAACATTCCCTAAACATAAAACAATAAATAAGGAGATATTTTACATAGGAGTTGGAACAATTAACCAACCTTAATAGTTAAATAGATGCTTTTATCCAAGGTTCATATGCAGCAGACTGTTTGCCATCTCCTGGTTTCAGAGTTCTTTTTGAGTAATAAGGTTTAAATGTCATTACAACAGCAAAATCAAATGCTTTAAAAATGATGGGACTCCAGTGTCATTGGTGTTTGGTTTAGAAGCTCTGTAGCACTGCCCTTTATCAGCTGATGAATTATGGAGACAGTTGCAGTACTTGATGTTGCAAAGAAAGTAATAATGCTGTGGACATGGGCTAAATTCTAATAATTCAAGGTTAAAAAATGTTTTGTAAATGTTCATAGACTCTAAATACCCCATGATTTGCTAATTGACAAAGTTGAAACTTCTCTCATGCTTTTTACTCTACAAAATGCATTAAGAGCTGGCTAAGAAAGCTCACAGAAGTGGTGTGTGGGGGGAAACAGGATCATCTGCCTAGGCCAGCAGAGCAACTCTGAGTATTCATTGTTGAACAGGAAATAATAACATTTTAATGACTTGTATTGGGGATGAAAAAAATGAATGCTTTGGTAGCTGGGAGAGGTGACAGCACTGGGCAGAATAACTGGGCCATTCAGGGAGCTGTGCTAATGCAGACTGGTGTATTCATAATTGCTCAGTGCAATTTTAGGGTTTTTTCCTGGAAACAAGAGTGCTGTTTGTGAGCTGGGACTTTCTCCACTTACAAGGTAATTTCTGACCAATGCTTCAAAATTCAATGTGAATTTGGTGTGACTGTTTGGCAAACAAGACCTGAATGATGCATAGGAAAGGTAGAATATGGTTCTGTCAGGGGAGGTATTTGGTACCAGTACTGGTGACATCCCAATTAAATGGTGTAATCAGTGTGAAAGTATTTTGAAAATAATTATCAAGAGTTATCAAGGGGAGAGAGGAAATAGTCAAAAAGTGGAGGAAATGTGCCGTTCTGGAGAGTGTTACATCCGTAATGGTGACCAGGTTGGAGTCCAAATTTGTTCTTTTTTTTTTTTTTTTTAGCTTTGCTTTAAAGAATTAAAAGAGAACTGAGTACATGATATACTTTCTTTTACATTCAATGTATAGACATAAGATGGAAATATAGAGTTCAAATGGAATTGGACGTTGGAAAAGCTGGAAATTTTTAGCTAAATTAGAGTCTGTATTTGTACCTAGCTGCAAGAAACATGGCATTTATAGTAGAGGTGCAGTAAATGGTTTTCCAGGTAAATGTGGATATTATTTGGGGAAATTATTAGTTATATGTAAGTTATTTGGATTGAACTTGGGAATAAATTGTATCTGAAGTAGGTCTTATCAGCATCAAAATGAAGATGATTCTCTTAGCTGATTCAGAAATTGTTAGCAGCAAGATGAAATTCATGGAGTTTTGGTTGAATCTCTATCTTTTGTAGCAATGCTAGCCTGTGTCTGTGGTACTGTTGATAATGGTAATAATATTCCTGGGTTGTGCATTTGGTTCCCAGGAGACAGCTGTGGTTTGGGGGAATGTTTGAGGTGGCAGGCTGTTCCTGTGCTCATAATGGGTTGCTGGTTTTGGAGTGTTTGGGGTGCCAGGCGGTTGCCATGGTACCAGTGGGGTGCTGGGTGTGTTTGGGGTGAGTGACCAGTGCTGGGTACGGGCGCTGGGCAGTGGGCAGAGCAGCCTGGTGGCCGAGTGCAGGGGGAGGCCTGAGGAGGCTCTGGAGGCACCAAATGCTCTGGGCAGGATCAGCTGTGCCAGGGAAGCCCCTCTGCAGCCAGGGCTGTGGGGGTGGGTGAGTTACTCGTGCCCTGTGAGCAAGCCCCAATGTAAAACACTGAACCTGCAGCTAGACCCTAAAAGCACATCTTGTATCTTTCTAGATGATGCAGAAGTGCTGGACACTTGCAGTAAGCCATCTGTGTTAGAATATCCTCCTTCCCTCATGGTTTGACCAATGTTATTTTTCCTGCAATAGCAGTGTATCGATCCTGAAGAGTGTTCTAGAAATAAGTTGCTTTGATAGTGCACAATGTGCTTTAGAAATGACATTGCAGGTACTTGTGACATGTTGTGGTAGTAATGACATTTTTTCCTCCAATGATTGTTTTAGGGTTCTTGTAGGTGGAAATAAGTATTCTTTCAGCTGTAATGAAATCCTCTGGAAAGATGGTGTTGGGTCTAGAGAAGCTTGACATGTGTCACAAGGGCATTCTGGGCTAGGATGCCCTGCAACTGACAGCGTTTGTAATTTTCCATTGAATTTCTGAGACACAGAAATGGCTCATTTGCAGAGTCTCTATCACCTAATGGGTAAGACCTTTATGGAGCTATTTTGTATTATTATCTGTGATTGTTTGCAATGATCTGGTGTGCAGTTCCTTAACCCCCAGGAGAAGTGAAAAGTGTGTAAATGCACTGGGTTTAGGTGTGCTTAAGTAAGTGTTCTTAATCTTCTTGCTGAGCCTTTTTTGCATGCTGTGAGCTCTGGTTTTCTTCACTGAATTTCTCTATGGGAAAGTTCTGTGTTGATATTTCTCATATGACGTCTGAACCTAGATGAGTGTGGGCAGAGGTTTTGTTTTAGGAAGGTGTAGTTTGGTCAGATCAACACTGATTGCATTCTTAAGCAAAACTGTGTGGGGAAGATGATGTCTCAGCTAAGTGTTAGAACTGAAATCCTGTGCTGAATTAGATTTACCTTGGGATATTAACCAAAGTGGTTTTTCCCTGGATTGTAACCACTCCTCAGAATGGCTTTTTTCTCAGCAGTGCCTTTTTCTGATGGAAGAACAGGTAGGTGTCTCTCCAAACAGTGTGGTTTGAGTCCTTTGGAAAGTCCATGAAAAGAGAGCAATGAGGATGGTGTGGCATTCTGGAGAGCCTTGGTTCAGGTACTGCTCAGGGAAATGCATTGTTTGGATTTTCTTTCTATGCAAATCTAAGGAAACACTTTTGAAAGCAAGACAGGGTGGAGGCCACCTTTAGCAGAAGGTGGTGCTCAAGGTACTGTAGTGTGATAGCAGAGTGACCAGAATGTGTCCCAGTAACCATTACTGTGCCTTTCCTCTTGAAGTCGTGCAGCTGTTTGTGGTGTGGGGGAAGTGTCAGACTTTGTCAGAGGAGTTGTTTCAGATTTGCTCAAGAATGGAGCCCTGCACGATGAGCCCTGTGAGATCAGGCAAAAGTGGATATGGAGCAAGTGCTGTAATTGTCCTTCTGGGCTGAAAGAGAGTTTGAATTCTGTGCTGGACAGAAAGGTAAGCGTTTGCTGTGCCACTGTGTTTTGGATGTATACAAAGGCTGGTGGAAGTGGAAGCCGGAGCAGAAGGATCCGGAGCTGGTTTAGTTGGAGCACCAGGGGACTCAGTGAAAGGTACGTGCGAGTGTGAGGCAGTTTTCAGGGAGCCCAAGAGGCTTTGAGGTGCCGCTGGTTGTGGCGCTGCCGGCGCTGGGGCCGTGCTCGCTGGGGCCTCGCCGTCGGTGGTTCCCGGAGCAGCCATCAGGTGTCACGATTGGCCCGCGCTGCAGGTGCGTGTCCCGGAGAGCGGTGTCACTGCAGGGTCAGGCTGTGCTGTCACTCACAGAGTGATAACGGGGGTTCACGGGTTGCTGAAAAGCCCTGTGCTTGCCCTATACATTTATATGAGTTTTTAAATGAATTTTGTGTTTAGACATAATCGTTGTTTTAATGTCTTTATAGAATTGAATATTCGAGTTAGGAATTGTGTGTGCGATTAACATTGCCTAAACATAAAAAGAATAACGGCATTAGAAAGTATTTTAAATAGTAATTTTAGCTGCTAATTAATCTGAAGGATGAAATGGATGGTTTTATCTAAGGTTCTCATCTCATAGGCTGTTTCTCATCTCCTGGTTCCAGAGTTTGCTTTGAGTAGGTTTTAGTGTCTTTGCAATGGCAGAACCAAGTGCTTTTAAAATGATGATGATGCTGCTGCAGTGACTGTGGTGTTTGGTTTAGAAGCTCTGTAGCACTGCCCTTTCCCAGCTGATGAATTATAGAGTCAGTAGCAGAATTTGATGTTGTTAAGAAAGCTTTTTAATTATTCTGTGGACATGGAGTCAATTCTAATAGTTCAACGTTAACAAAGTATTCTCTTCATGTTCATAAAGTTTCAATGGAGAGCTCCCAGAAGTGGTGTGTGTGGGGAAACAGGATGCTGTGCCCAGAGCAGCAGAGTCACTGAGTGCCTGGAAATCACGGTAACATTTTAGTGACTTGTATTGGGGATGAGAAAAATGAATGCTTTAGTAGCTGGGAGAGGTGACAGCACTGGGCAGAATAACTGGGCCATTCAGGGAGCTGTGCTAATGCAGACTGGTGTATTTATTATTACTTAGTGCAACTGTATTATCTGGGAACAAGAGTGCTGGTTGTGAGCTGTGCCCTTCTTGTGTTACAAGTTACTTTCTGACCAGTACTTCAAATTTCAGTCTATTTAGTGTGACTGTTTGGCAAACAAGACCCGAGTGATGCTAAACTCATAGGAAATTTAGAATATGGTTCTGTCAGGGCAGATATTTGGTACCAGTAGTGGTGACATCTCAATTAAATGGTGTCATCAGTGTGAAAGGATTTTGAGAACAATTATCAAGAGTTATCAAGGAGAGAGAGGAAATAGTCAAAAATGTGAATGAAAGTTGCTCGTCTGGAGAGCACATCTGCAACAGTGACAAGGTTGGTGGTTTGGGTTTTTGGTTTTTTTTTTAGTTTTGGTTTATAAAATGAAAGGGAACTGGATACAGTGTATAGTTACTTTAACGTCCAATGTATAGACAAAAGATGGAAAACCAAATAACAGATGGACCTGTAGTTTGGATAGTGTGGAAATTTTGAGCTAAGTTAGAGTCTGTATTTGTAACTAATTTGCAGCTGTGTAAAATATAACATTTATAGTAGAGATGCAGTCAATCGTTTTCCAGGTAAATGTAGATATATTTTAGGGAAATGTTACGTTAGTTATATGTAAGTTATATGGATTGAAGTTGGGAATAATGGTGCCTGAAACATATTTTCATAAAAATGAAGGTGATTATTTTAGCTATGAATTAAGAAAAACAGAACACAGCTGAAGAGTATCCATTAAGAAAGGTGAAAGTCTTATACATGGCAAGATTGGGGAAATGTTGTGCTGGACCTCAGAATTATTCCAATAATGGTGCAGACTCATTGAGGAAAATGAGCAGCATCTCCAGTTCCCCAATATAGACATCCATGGATATTGAGTGCTTTGCAGTCCTTTCAGCATTGGATGGAGTTGGAATGAATCTAGGGGGCTTGAAGTTGAGTTAAAATAGGAAATAATACCCTTTTTTTTGATATAATTCTAAATCCATTCCAATAGTATGCATGCCTGGTTGTTTTAAGAATGAGATGTGAGAGGTCTGAGTTCCAAGCATGGTTTATTTGCCTTCTGTGCGCTTTGTGCAGGTGTGTGTTTACCCTGATGCTTGTGTATCAGGGGATGGGGAAACACTTTCTCTTAGTGTGTTTATACTTCTCTTTCTTAATGCAACCAGAAGGTTTTCACATGCATTGAAACAATGGAATAAGCCATCAGGCTCTGATTTACAATGTGTTGTACTTTGCAGTGTTTAGGTCTTACTAGAGAGTGTGAATTCGGGTAGCCAATAACCACCCTTTCCAATAAGCTGCAATTTGACTGTTCTGTTGACATAGAATGAGAATTTTCCCGCAGTTAGCTTTTTAAGTGACTTCTTTCTTCTCATTATTGGATTGACAAAACAAGTAGATCTAATATTGGTCTTATTCTGATGGTGGTGAAGTTCAGTGGGCAGATCAGATGTGCCAGCAAATCTACTCTATTGCAAAGCCATTTTACAGTGTTGTAAGCTTGAGGTGTCAATAATCCTGAGTCGTTCTATTGAAATTAGCTCTGCAAATGCTCCTAATTAATAAGGACCCGTCCCTTTACCTCTTAATTCTGAAAAAGAAATCAAAGTTAGTAGAGCGGTGTACAGAGAGTGGTGAAGGTGTTCAGAGAGGGTTGGCAGCAGAATGTCATTCATGGGATTTTGGTTGAATTTTTATCTTTTTCTGTGGTACTCCTGATAATGGTAATAATATTTCTGGTTCCTGCACATTGAAGAGTAATTATTATTAGTTTTATTAGGTAAATAAGATGTGAGAGATCTGAGTTCCAAGCATGGTTTATTTGCTTTTTGTGCACTTTTTGGGAGTTGATGTAGGCAATTGTCTTGTGTGTGGTAGAAACCAGTAATTCTGTACTTGCTGTGTGTTTATATACTGATCCTGAACTAGATGGGGAAAGACTGTGCATATTTACCTTTCTTTTAGTGTATTTATACTTCCTTTTCTTAATTAAAACAAAGGATTTTACATGCCTTTAAACAGTGGAATAAGCCATCAGGCTGTGATTTAAAATGTGTTTTATTTTGGAGCATTCAGAGGTAATTTGAGAGTGTGAATTAGGGTAACCAGTAACCACCCTTCCTAAATAATCTGCAATCTGTCTCTTCTATTCACTTAGACTACAAATTTTCCAGCAGTTAGCTTTTTAACTGACTCTTCTTCTCATTATTGGAATGATAAAGCAAGTAGCTCTAACACTGGTCTTAATCTGATGGTGGTGAAGTGCAATGGGCAGATCAGTGGTGAAAGCAAATTTATTCAATTGGAGGTACCATTTTACAGTGTTGTAAAATTGAGGTGACAATAATCATGAGTTGTTCTACTGAAATTATCTATGAATAGATAGATGGCTCCTAATGAATGTGGACCCCTTTTCATTTAATACTGGAAAAGAAAACAGAGTTGGTGTAGGAGTGTCCAAGGAGTAATGAAGAGATTCAGAGAATGTTGTTAGCAAAATGAAATTAATGAGGTTTGGTTGAATCTTTATCTTTGGTAGCAATGCTAGCCTGTGAGTATGGTCATTGTTGAACTGGAAACAATGGTAATATTTTAACGACTTGTATTGGGGATGAGAAAAATGAATGCTTTAGTAGCTGGGAGAGGTGACAGCACTGGGCAGAATAACTGGGATATTCAGGGAGCTATGCTTATACAGACAGTGTAATTTTCCTCAGTGCAATTTTTTTTTTTTCTGGAAACAAGAGTGCTGGTTCTCAGCGGGGACTGTCTTCGGTTACAATTAACTTGTTGACCAAATGCTTCAAAGTTTATTGTGAATATTTGGTGTGACTCTTTGGCAAACAAGACCCGAGTGATGCTAAACTCATAGGAAATTTAGAATATGGTTCTGTCAGGGCAGATATTTGGTACCAGTAGTGGTGACATCTCAATTAAATGGTGTAATCAGTGTGAAAGCATTTTGAAAACAATAGGAAAAGTATCAAGGGGAGTGACAAAATAGTCAAGAAATGGAGGAAATGTGCCCCTCTGGAGAGCACATCTCCAAGAGTAACAAAGCTGGAGGCTGGGTTTGGTTCTTTGTGGTGGTGTTGTTTTTCCTAATTTTTATGTATAAAATTAAATGGAATGCATTATGTACTTGCTTTTACATCCTATGTACAGACATAAGATGGAAATCCACAGTACAAATGGAACTCTACTTTGTAAAGGCTGGAAATTTTGAGCTAAATTAGAGTCTGTATTTGTAACTAACTTTGAGGTCTGAGAAGCATAACATTATTAGTAGAAATGCAGTAAATGGTTTTGCAGGTGGATGTGGATATTATTGGGAAATTTTAAGTTACTTATATGCAAGTTTTTTGGATTCCAGATAGGAGCAAATGCCAATAACCTAAAGTGTAAAGGTCTGCTAATAGATTTTTATTTTCTAGCCCAAAGCTCACATGGTCTCTTGTGAGCCTGGAAGCCAGACTCTGCGTTGTACAGGTTATCAGGCTTCTGAAATGAAGTCCCGTATGTTAAGTGCAGCCAGGAACTCTGATCTGTTACCAGTGTAGTTACTCAGTGTCATCAATACAAGAATCTGTGTCTCTGGTTCTCTTTTCAGTAGTTCTAGTCACAGCAAGAAACTAGTCACAAGTTACACATCCTTTAGCTCTATGAGCCATCACAAATCCGAGTGCTATCCATATGGAATTGTTCAGGAAATTGTTTCTAGTTACTATTGTTCAGCTGAAGTTACTTTCATTTGGTTTTTTGCTGCCTTAACCCACTCCTGTGCTAGCAGTGACTTGCAATTAAGTAATGATTCTCTTCTCCACTTCCCTGTACCTTCTGCACTCTGGATAAACACAGAATAGGAAAAAATGCGTCATGTTTTACTTCAACCTTGCATGGTATAGGTGACTCTCTTAAAAGATTTGCTTCTCTGTAGTGCAGCAGGAATACTTTTTACTGCATATGTAAAATGAAAGTGCTCAAAATTTCTTTTGGTCAGCTTTGTGGATGATTTCTGCCAGTAAATTGTGCAGAGGAAGATTTTATTGTGTCTGTAAGTTCCAAGCTTTACTGTGCTGAAAAAAGGGTGATTCTACCTGTGTTAGAGTTCAGGCTGGCTTAGGTACTGTACTGCAGTCCATGGTTTCTTACAATGTTCCAGTCAGTCCTGTATTTTTACTGTATTAGAAATGAGTGTCTGTGTAGTGAACTGGAAACATTTGTTTATTTATTTTAGAATTCCTTAAATCTTTGGTGCTATTCCTTGAAGCTTGATCTTGTTTTTTGTAACAGCAGTTCTATATCCTGGTCTAATTATCGACAAAAAAGCTGACAGAGCTAAGCTTGGTTTCATTCTACCTGTTGGTAGAGGGCACTTGATTTCCTCCATCTTCCAGTATGTTTTGTCCTTACCATAACAAACATGGTGCTGTAGGTAATGGTGAACAGGACTCCTGAAATGGAAGCAAACAAATACCTTTTTTGTAAGTGTGAGGGAAGCTGAATGCTAATGCAAGATGACTCTGCAGTTACTGGGCACTTTGTGCTGTCACAAAAGGAATTTCAGTGATTGGAGAGTGTGCAAATCCAGTTTTCATAGACATATGGCTGCACTTGAAGTGTTTCTTGAAGTACTGTGTGGAGTCTTTGTACAGGGTAATATGCACACCTTCTTTTCCTTTCTCCTAATGTATTTTTATTTCTTTTAATGCTAAAAGACAGTTTTCACATGTGTATGAACACTGGGATAAGCCACTAGACTCCCATTTAAAATGTGTTTTAGAGCATTTGTCAGAATGGGTTTATATGAGAGTGTGAATTAGAGAAGCCAGTTACTCAGTAACCTTCTTCATAAGCAAGCTGCAATCTGTCTCTCTATTCACTTAGCATCACAAGAAATTAATTTTCCAGCAATAGGCTTTTTAACTGATTTCTTTCTTCTCAATATTAGAACAGTAAAACAAGAAGATCTAACATTGGTCCTATTCAGATAGTTGTAAAAGTGCAATGGGCACATCAGTGGTGACATCAAATTTATTCCAATGGACAGGCTGTTTTAGATACTGCTATATAATATGTGATTGTGGTAACAATAAAACATAAGTAGTTCTATTAAAATTTGCTCTGAAGATGCTCCAAATGTATGAGGAGCCATCCCTCTTTCCCGTAATATGGAAAAAGAAAGAAAAGTTGGTAGAGGAGCTTCCAGAGAGTAATGCAGAGATTAAGAGCAAATTGGCAGCAGAATGAAACTGGTAGGTTTTGGTTGAGTCTTCACTTTTGCTACCAGGGATTTCCTTTAATTCCAAGATGAACCATGGACAATTCAGACTGACAGTTCAAAAGACTGTTGCTGTAGGGGAATGACAGAGCATTCTTGGAAAAGCTCTGATCCTAAAACCTAGAATTTGCAATAATATCTACACTTGAAACATGGTGGGGTTTTTTTTTTTTGTTTTGTTTCAGTTTATATTAATTGCTGTCATAAATCCTAGTGTACTCAGCAGAGACTACTTGAAGGTGGTATCTGGAAAATTGATCATACCTTCCTGAATAGGCCAACTGTAGAGAAATGTCTCATGCTCTTGGTGGTGTTTAGGGAATTTAGAAGTTCTGAGCAAGGCCAGGGGGAATGGTGATTTCTAGAAAACAGAGACCAAAGGGCTTTTTTGTGCCAAGTCTGTTCCTTGTACGCTTGTTTTGGAGCAGAATACTGCAGCCAGCATCCAAACTATGCAGAGCCCCAGAAACAGGTATTGCATGTAGTAGCTGTATCTCCTTAGAGCAATTCAGGAAATATTGGTAGATAAGTTGTATTCTGCGTGCCACTTCCCTCTGCCCATGGTGCTTCCAGGTGTCTGGCCTGGGGTCAGGTCTGAACCAGAAGCTGAGGAGCTGCTATTGATGGGGTATTAACTTGAGTTGCTAAGCCACATGTGTTAGGTTGAGTCTATCTCTCTGGCTTTTTGGTAGACTCAAGCTGTCAAGCTTTGTGCAGCCTGTAGGCACTGCATGTCCCACCAGTTTTTGGTACTCTGGTTAGATGGACAACATCCTGTCTATACACAGAGCTGCCATTTAGGGAAATATATTACTCCTAAACCAGATCCAGGGAAGTTGTATACCTGCATACTGGAAAACAGGATCTACTCATGTCATCTAAACAAATTTAAAGGCTGGGAAGCTCTTCAGAGTTGTGTTCTTTAAACCAACACAGAACAATATTCATGTTAAGCAGTTTATTTTTATTCCCATGAGTCGCAGTTAATGACAGTATTGTATTATTATCAGAGTGATAATAATAAAAATTAATTTTAAAAGAAAGCTCATCATTAGTGTTATACTGCAGAGTTAAGCAGGTTATGCTAAATATTTGTTTTCTTAGATGTAGGATAGAGTAATACTGGTCTATGATAAAAATTACTTGTAAATATTATATACAACATAAACACTTTCAGTTGCTCCGTTCTGACAAATGTCTAATTTTCTACTGTAGCTGGAAATTTCTGTAATTACAACACGTTCAAATTCTTCATGCAGCCATTTACATGGAATTTCATGTATGGAATACTGTTGTGAAGAGCATGTCATTTAAGAAAGCTGCAGTCTGACATCTTTTAATGACAGCAATACAGAGCTGGCCGGGAGCTTCTCTCTGTGAGACTGTTTGGGAATTTTCTTTGGTTGCTGGTTGTCTTGCTGCTGCATGATTCCTGTACAGTCAGGAATGCTGTCAGGGTCATTCTGTTCAGAGATGTGTGTTGTCATCACTCAGGAGCAGTCAAAGTCATCTCCTGTGGACTCTTGGCCAACATCAGCCATTGTCACATTCTCTCTGATACCACTGTGGTCATGAGCTGGAGAACTCAACTTCATGAATTTTAGGAATCTGAAATTTTGCATCCCTCTTTGTTTACTTAGATTTAATTCTGATTATGGAATTTCCTGCCTTCATCCATGATGTTAGTCCTCCGTTGAAGAAGAATTTCAAAGGCTTATGGCAAAAAGCTAATATAGTTTAGTGTTGTTTCTAAAAATATATTTTTTATTCTCCCCATCATATATTTTATCTAGGGAAAGAATGCCTCTCTCAGTTGGGTTATTTAGAAGTCACATTAAATATTCTTCTACAAGAAGGAAAAATTAAGTATTTTCAGTCAGTTCTGTCAGCATGTTATTCTATTCCATTACTGAAAGGAAAATGCTTCATAGTTCACTAACCCGCCTAGGTGCTGCTATGGGAAATTAACCTTGTAAATCAGCGAGCATTCCCTGAAGCCACCTGATTCTAGATGTCCTTAGTTTTGTTACAGATTGCATGGCATGACATCATCTGTGTAAAAATGTATTGGGAATGTGGCTGTGCAGCCGCACTGTGTGTTTGCTGTGCACCTTGGGCACGAGTTGTGTGTATGAATGACCAGATGCTGCAGACACCTGCTGTGCTCGCTCAGCTGCCCTCCGTACTCTGCCCAAGCAGGTCACAAACCCACCATGTGAATCCAAGAAATAAATGCCGCTCTATCTTTCTTACATAGAGTGACAGTGCCTGTGGAGATCATGCTGGTTTCTTAGAGGGGTTATAATCAACTTTTGATGGAAAGAGAAAATAATGCCTATTTTTAGTTATTGCTTTTAGTTTTGTTTGCGTTATCTTGCATACTAAGAATTAAGTTGTCTACTTCAGATCAGTTTTTCATTTATTATTGCTGTGCCTGTTCTGCATATGTGGATTCTTGATGGATGCTATTTAAATTTAGATTTGAAAACTGAAAAATACTGAGGAAGCTTTTGAAAGATTTTTATTAACTTACACTGATGTGCAAGTGAAAGATTGCAGTTCTCAGCATAAATACTTTGTGCCTAGGCATGAATGTTTTCATGCCTGCTTTGCAAGGTTTGATATGCATGAAGTGATTTGAAATGGATTAAGTTGTTTTATTCCCTTATAGCTCTTAGGAAAAATTTGTGCTTTCCTCTTGCTTAGCCATTTACAACATAAAGCTTGGTTTCCTAGGTTTTCTTAGCAAGGATAAATGAAGAATTAACAAGGGCTCATTATCTTAGGAAATGTGTGATTGTTCGTTCTGTGTTTGAGTCTTGTTAAAAAACATGAGATGGAGCTGCTTGTAAACCACAGATTTTAGAGTTGCTGGGGTCTGAATGACACAGAATGCTGATCATAGCTAGCCATGTGAGCCAAAGGCATGGTGAGTGTTCCTCTGTTGTTTTTTATTGCATTGTCTGGGCATGGAGACAACATGGAGCATCAGCAGAGATGTCTTCTCACATGCTGTGCTGAAAAGCACAGCGAGGTATGTGAGTGGAAATTCCAGAACAGCTGGGGACTTGCAGGTCCCCCATGCTCAGTCAGCGAGGTGTGTATGCTCCTGTATGAATTGTACTGTGGCTTAAATTAGTAAGCTCAGTGAAATGTTAAATGCCTTGATCACTGTGAACTGAAGTATTTCTTAGGAGGAACATCAGCTCATAGGAAAAACTGCCATAATTTTCTCATGATAGGGGTGTGGGAAGTTGCTTAATCCATTTCATAATATGGTGTGCACTGCAAAGTAAAGCAACAGCTGTACAGTGCTTGCGTCTCTATAGTTTATAATTTAAAATTTATAAGGAAATAATTTTATTTCTGTATTAACTTGCAGACGTACTGAGTAATGTAACAAAATTGATTTCATTTATCAGTCTAACCAGGAAGTATTAAGACTGTCATACTGATGTATAGGATCTAATCAAAGGAAGAACACTCAGTTTCAGATTAAGATCATTAACACTTCAATGTTTTGTATGACAATAAATCTTCAATGCATCCTAAGTTCTTTGATATTCCAGTGCAACAGTAATCCTCTAGTGGATTTATTAGGATGATTTTATTATGCCTTTCTTCTCAAAGATTTTTTGAAAAGCAAATTATAATTATTATGAATGCTGGCATTACAATTAAAACAAAAGTTTTGAAATATAACACTGTTTTGATATTATAAATTGCTTCACATTAAGATCAAAAGAGAAGAAAGTCAAAACAGCATCTAAGGGCTAGGGCCTTCTTATTTTAATGAATAATTTCCAACCCTTAGGTTGCAGATACACTTCATATTTTTTGTATAAGCATATATGAACTCTTCTGTGGTTAGATCTTTGTACTCAAAACCTTTAATTTGGCACAAAGTGTATTAGCTTTTGATGTTTCTCTTGTAGGGACACACTGCATCCTTGGTATTTAGGATTTTGCAGTTCTAATTTCAACCCTAAAGTCAGAAATTTTGGGCAATGTAGGGTAACTCAGGCCCAGTAAAAATAGGACTCCTGTGCAAAGATGTAAAAAGGTGCTCTGTTCCTCCTTCAAAACTGAATTTTATCAAGGAGATTCCCTGCTTGGCCACAGTCCTTACAATATTCTGACTGAGTCAGAAATCCTATGAGGGCTATGCAGGGGAGTTGCTGAGATGAGATGCTCCTGATAGCCTGTGGTTTGCTGGATTGCAGAATACATCCCAAGGTGAACCATTCACCTACAGTAACTGTCTCTTGTCACTTGCATTGGTGAAGCCTTCAGTTCAAGGCTGCAGAGAAACTGTTTTCCCAGTAAAATATAATTTTGTTGTGAATCGAAAACAAAGAATTACTATAGTTCTTGGTTTAGAGCAATTTAGGATATTCTTAAATACTTTTTCAAGTTCTTTCTCCTTTTATTTCCCATGGAAGTTTGTGTTCTAAGAAGAGAATGCCATATGGTTTTCCTATGAAGCAAATTTCTGGGCCATGAATTTGAATTTAGAAAAAAACTGAAGCTATAAATTTTGTACTAGAAAACAATGTTTTAAACATATCCTGTACACAGCCATAATATTTGTATAATTTTCTTAAGGGTACATGTAGCCTATTCAAGTAACATACTGAGGAGTAAAAGAAAAATGCTGAAAGGGTTGGTGTATTTTGACCTGAGTGGATGTGCACTAGCCTCTTTACTGAGGAAAGATCATTCCAAGCTCTCTTACCTTCAAACTATCCTTGTTCCTTTTCAAATATTGTTTTAGGTCAGACAGATGTTTTATGAAATTACTCTGGTTGGTGAAGTCAGCATGACTCTGAAGTGATGTAGGTGGGAAATACTAACTTTGGCTGCTTGTGCAGAGCTGAAGGTTGTCCAGGGGATGTTCTCAACATGGTGCTGTTGTAGTCAGCTACTATGAATCTACAAATCCCTTGGCACCACACATTCAAGTATTTTTACTCATATATCAATGTACAGATGGTCAAGTCATGGGGAAGTGTTGCAGAGGGAATTGAAAGAAGGCTTTTTATTAGCCCATATGTAATTTTTTTTTACATTAAAGCTATTAATGTGCTGTATCAGGATACCACTGAAACTTTTATGGACTGTTTATTCCATGCTCTTTTTTCCCCTGAAATCTCTTAATGAATTTTTACTATAACAGAATCAAAATTAGCAGTAGGTGTGTCCTTTGCTATGTCTTGGGCTACTCTTTGGTGCACAGATGTTGATGAAGCAGCTGGTAAAACAGGATGTGATCTACAGAGGTCACATTCACTTTTGCAAGTTTTGGGTTGATCTTCTTTCTCTTATGAATCTGTCTTTGTCAAAATCAAACTGAAGGTGCAATATAGATTTAAAGGGAAAGAGAATATGCCTTTAAAATGAGTTAATGGTAAAAGCATATCTTTAATGTCCCACCCCGCATGTTAATGACACTTTCTAGTAAAAGCTAGAAAGCCTTGACTGCTCAAACAGGTATGTGCAGAGCAAAATATTGTGTGCTGTGCACTCAAGGAGAGATCAAATCTTTTTTTATGCAGTTCAGGTTGCCATTTTGCATCTGAAAGAATGGACCTGTTCTCATGAAGGATTAGCACAGGCTTTGAGCTATGCATTTCTAGGCTCAGGTAGCCATTCTCTGTCACTGCAGTTCTCATTGCAAAGTTGATCTAGATGACATCAGGTTTTTTTTTATTTTTGGTGGGGGAAGGAACAGCAAGGGAAGAGCAAAAGGAACAACTTGATTTTGGTGCTGAGACCAGAGATACTATAAGGATGGGAGTGAGGAAAGCATGCCTGCTTTTCTTTCTATGCTGTTGGTTACAGAAAAAAAGCTGTCTTGATTTTTTTTTTTCCATATTTTTTTCCTCCTGTCTTTGAGTAAATGACTTAGGTAAACCTCAGTCTCAATGTCATGCCTTGCTAAAATACTTGGGATAACTTCAGAATAACCAGCTTTAAAACATATCTTAAGAGAACAATGGAAGACATTAGGAAATAAATAACCTAGAAGTGGAAATGAAAAAAGTTAATTCCATGACGTAGGAGTAACGACAGCAAGCAAATTGTAACATTAACTAAAAAAGCTTTTGTATTTAGACTTATTTCATTGAGTACTTGGAATTTGATCACAGGCTGAGGAATACACTGGTTTCTCTTTTGAAAGGTGATACACAGTATAAGACCACGTGTGATGAATGATGTTCAGAGGTGGAAGGAGGACTATGGAAAAGGCTAATCAATGACAGGAATAAAAAATGGACAAAACAAAAGCACAACTTTTGAAAGGCTATGATGTTATAAGCTTTGATCTAAGGCATAATTTTACTAAGTTCTATTAATATCTGTTTTGTTACGTATTAAGTAAACACATTTCATAGGCACCATTTTGATTATGGTTAAATATCAATTTTTCATTCATTAATAATATTAGTTCTGTTTATTCTCCTTTACTCTAATGCTGCACTTTGATTCTGCCTTTTTTGCACTTCAAACAATTTCAGTTAAAGGGCAGCAAAGGATTTTTTAAACCTTTTCTAACCATGATAATGTCCAACAACTAATTTTAGTAACTAATGATAATATTTCATGTATCCAGTGGGAATGAACAGGTTGCATTGTGATTCTGGGTAGCATGAGGTTACACCAGTTAGAATACAGTTTTCTACAGTTGTTTTGAAAAGCAAGACTGTGACCTTAGAACTGTCAAACACTATAGTATTCCTTAAATACCTTTATTCTGTATAAAGTTAAGGTGTGGTATTTAGTGAGGTTGATGAAAATTGGAGGGCTTTGCTACCTTGCAATCTTGTGCCCACTGCAATCAGAAGAGTAATTAGATTTTAGTTAATCAAAACGTAGTTTTCCTTGTTTGGACTTGTACTGTGGATACTTGATAAATTACTCATGTTGAAAACAAATGGATTAGAGATTGTAAATTTTTAGAAGCTGAAGCGTATTCTCTGCTTTTGGCTTTAAATAAGAAATATCATATACAAAATGAATTGTTCTGAACCCTCACTGGAGGCATTTAGAATGATGTATAGCCTTCAGAGTAAACCTTACAGTTCTCATGGGATCAGAACTGGAAGGTCCTATCCCATCTCTTTTCTCTTAATTATTATTGTTTAGAACTTTCATTACTATGGATTACTCAAGTAATCCACAGGAGTAATAGAATAGGCATGATGATAGGATGATACAGCATTATCTTTTTTGATAATTATTTAATTATGCTCCATGACTTGAGAAAGGAAAATATTCTCCTAAGTCAATAGGAGTTCAATAAGTTCAATATTCTTGAACTAAATCTTGAAATCAATACAGAAGTTTACACGTGATTTCAAATGTATAACCTTTGACTGTATGTTTGAAATATATTAATATAAGTACACAAAAATATTCCAATGACAACAACCATGGCTGTAGTTTATGAACTGTGGGCCGAATACCTAATATTTCACAGTTAAAAAGTTTTTAGTAGGCCCTCCACTGGTAGGGATGTAGTGAATCTGCTTACTCCATCTCAATTTTCTCTGAAATCCCTTTGTCACACCACTGATCCCACATGCTGTCGGGGTTTGAATTCTAATGGCAATAATTCCTGCCTTTTGTGATGGGACAAAGAAAAACACCTGTGTTGAAAAGACTCTAGTGGGCTAGGACTTGTCCATATGGGGATTTCATAGCATATCTGATCCTGTTTTGTGTTCTCTATCTGCCTCTTTGGGCTGCCCTTGCAGTGAAATGATGCTGTTTTCATGGCTGAGACAGAACAGCAGTTGTGCCTGAGATGTGGTACTTCATCATAATCACAGGAGTCAGGGCACAATCTGTACTCCCTTCAATGGGAATAGAATGAACTGCGGAAAGCCCACCCAGCAAAGAAACTTCCATTGATTCCCCCGAAGGGTTACCTGAGTAGACTCTTGATAAGCTTGCTCTTTAACTCAAATATCCTTTAAAAAAACCCACCTGGACTAGTTCAAAGGCATTTTCTCATGAATGTGTTCGATACCAAAGTTTGTACTGCCAGTGATAAACTCCTGATGTGCAAATACCTCAGGTCTGGTGCTGTTAGAGATAGCAGTTGTTAGCTGGGAAATGTCTTGCTGTAAGAGAACCTCCACCTAATTTTGACAGACCCAGATGTCCTCACAAAACAGAGCTTGGTCACCAAGCCCTTGTACAGAATTGGAATTGTACAGAATTCCAACAGTGTTCTTATTTCATTTGTCACTTAAGTGAGCAAGTCTTTGTGCCAAATAGGTTGGAAGTCTCTTCTGGCAATAGTCTTTAGCTTTTTGATGGCTGCTGTCAATAAAATTTATCATGATTGCCTATTAACTAAACAAAGAGTCATATCACAGATGTGCTAGGAACTAAATGGTAAATAAAATCTTTGAAATGGTGCATATTATGAGAAAAATTGAGGTGTCTTGGCTGTCTACAGCCATCTGAGATGCTAAGGCATATGTGTGGGCTTGGCAAATATAGCACAAACTTGAGGTGACCTGCATCCCTGTGGAATGGCAAGTGACCATGAGACAGGGCTGGACTGCAGCAGCAGTAGATGCTGATGCCTTTGCATCTGAGTCGCTTTCTCAGACCCATTCAGTGAGGCACTGCACAGACAGTGGCATTTGTTTTTAACATGTAACCTGATTGGCTGATAGAAATATGGAGAGCCAGGTGGTACAAAAATTCTCCTTTGCCAATTCATGTGTTAGCATATTTTATTTTTCTCTGGATGCCTACTCCATTTTATTTGCTCTGCTTTTGGAAAGTATGGTTTAAAAAGTTAGATATTTCAGTTCACAAAAATAATTTCAAGACCAGAAAACTAGAATACTTTTAAATAGTATAAGATGTATTAAACTACATTTAAAATCATGTATTTAGATTTTGCTTATCACTCATCATCAAGACAATACTTTACATTTTATAGTGCTCGTCTCTCTGATGAAAAGAGACTTGGATTAATTATCTGTCAAATTGATGTATTTTTTTTCCCCCATCACTGAAATTGTAGCAACGTCAGAAAAATATGTATGATATAATTATTCTGTATCAAACTAAATGCAAATGAAAATTGGGAAATTTCACGAGTAAATGGAAGTGGAGATAGAAAAGCTATGGTCTCCCAAATGATTTGAGAATATAACTGTTTTTTCTTGGAATGGGTAGAAATGTAAATGCATCCCGGCATATGAGTCTGTAACTAAAAATGCACATACATCTTAAAAACTGGCAGTCAAAATGGTCTTTGAATAAAAACCCATATAATCCCATGTTTAAATAAAATAAGAAAGTGTAGAAAGTTTGCACAAAATGCAAGACCAGTAGAGGGGCATCATGTTGTGGACTGAGTATCCAGGCTTTGGGGTGAGAGGTCACCAGCTGCAAAACAGACCTTAGACATAAAATCTATTTAGAGATTAGAAGGTTGGCTTTCTGGAATTAGTCAGCTTTTTCCACAGTCTTCTAGGAAATCTGCACAGCCTCAAGTGTTGTTTGTGAGGGTGGATCTTTGGTCATCTTTTTGTTAGATGCCAAGGAGATTCTGATGTGAGTACTTCTAGTGAAGGAAGTCACTTTCCTCTCCTTGACTTGAACTGTATAAAGTAAACCTATTCTGTGTTTCTTCCTTTTTGTTTCCTACTAGGCTCAGTTCCGTTTCTCATTTAAGCTTTAGAGGAAAACAGTTTGTCAGCATTCAGTGATCATAGCATGGCTTTACAGAATTAACAATCAGTGAGTTATTAATCCCTTTGCATTGTAGTGTAGGCTGCTTTTAAGTGGGTTCATGTTTTAAAGCCACTTGACTTTCTAAATTAATTATTTAAAACATTAATCTATTTTATGTGCAGTTGGTATATATGACAGTAAATTATTCTGAATTTCCATCTTTAAGTAGCAGTTCTTTTTATTTAGTTTTGAAAAATTACTGTATTGTAGATGAATGGTTGTGAGACTTCAATATCCTGCTGAGGGAAAAACACCCTCTTGATATACTTGACTGTGAAAAGCAGATAAAAATTCAAGATGCAAAGGGTAGATTGAATAATTCTCTTTCTGTTGAAAGAGGTGAGTGCGCATAAGTGTAAATAAGCAGTAGCATTATAAAATTTGTAGTGTTTCTTCCTCAATTACTGAGTTTCTCTTCAAATCTGTCTGAAAGTAGCAGAAAGCACGTACTTCAGATCTGTGCACTTTGTCTTTTTAAGTATATTTGGAATAAGTTTTGTGTGTCCAGATGACGTTTTTGCAAAAGTCACCTATGAAAGGATTCTCAGCGCAGCTATGGCATGTAGACCTGTCTAAAATATCAAACTCCAAACAGATTACAAATAGCAAGAATACTCTTGAATAAGATCTTGAAGGTGAGCTATCAAACAGCTATTCTCTGCATTCACTGTCTAAAATAAACCCCTGGCCTTGTAATATACAAAGGCTAAGTGTGAACCGTGCTGACTGGATAACAAAATCTTGTATCATCAACCTTTCCTTGATGTTTTACAGGACTTTTATAACACCCAAATGTCATGAGTGTCTTGCTGGTATTTCAGAAGTTATGATGCAGTTCTGATTTATAATCATTGCTCAGGAATTATTTTGGCAGTTTTGTCATTGACTTTAGTGAGTCTGGCCTGTACGGTATTATTCAAATGATGTATAAACTTCTGTAGATAATGATTGTGGGCTAATTCTTTAAATGCTGCATAACTTAGAAAATTGTACTTAGAATCATGCTTTGGATGACTTTTTACTTGACTATTATGTGAATAGAACAATTATGCGTTTGATGTTTAAGATTTGATACTTGAGTGGAATACCTCTGGTTTGGTGGAAACTCCATTGCAGTTGTAAAGCATCTGGGGGAGAGGGGAAGCATTTAACAGGTATTTGCAAACCTTGTGGCATCTTCTGTACATTGTGACTTCTTTGGTCTTAGGGTGTGGCTTGTAGCTTTGGTGATAAGGTGGTAGAAATAGTGAGGCAGATAAGGGATTTTTCTCTTATTGTCTCCAAGGTACAGGAAATAAATTTTGGAACTTAGTTTATTCATATGTAGCCTTTTACTTTCAAAAAATATTAGTATGAAAATATACCAGGCATCTTGATACTTAATATAATGGTTAGGAAGTATTTTTGACTTTGCTGTTCACTCAGCAATATACAGTAGATGTTTACAGTGATGAATTTAAAAAGTAATGATGAATTACATAAATAGTAGAGACTTCTGCAATGTGATTTTATTGGATGCATCATAGACTAGGAAATGATGTATCATGGAATACGGCTGTCACAATAGCAGACTTTATTCATTCAATAATCCTTCTAGGTGACAGAAATCCTGGGGGAAATTTCATAGAGGTGAGTTATTTAACTGACAAGGAGGAAAACATACTTACAAAAAATTGGTCAGTTGGTGCATCAAACCAGTAATTAATCTAAAACTGGCAGAGGAACACATGAATGGCTGGAACTGTGAGGAATGCATTTACCCATGGCTCGTGTGTTTCTTCCACATCTGCACTGGTAAGAAATCTGGTCTATTTTCTTAGGGTATGTTTTAGGAGCTTTTCCATATATGCAAAAAAAAAAAAAAGTGATCCAAAAATTCAGTGCGTGAAGTGAGATTTGTTGATTGTTTTCTTGGTGTGCTCAATTGAAAGTGTTTTCAATATAAAGGAAGATATCGAAAGTTTCCTGGAGAAGTATAAGAAAAGTCTGTAACAGTTGCTTCACATAAGGTTTTATCAACCATGTCATGTAGCTGCTGTTGCTGTAAATGGATGTTAACAGCTGCGTTTTTGAATGCAAAATAGGGTCAAGCTCATGTAAACTGAGATTACCTGTATTGTAAAGATTTTTCGATTTCATTGCAAAATTCCTGCAATTCACATTTGATGTTAGCCAGAATAACAATCCTTTTAGACTGTTGAAAATATCAAAAGAAGGCCTGCAAATTAGTTTTGTCTGGACAGTGATAAGCATTCATGGAATAAATAAATGGGTCATGGTTAAACACAATGGAAAGTTTTAGAGATATCTATCTATCTACCTAAAAACTCTGGCTTTTAGGTAATTTTGTTTTTCATTTTCTTGTTTAACTGATGACATAGAGTGTAAAGTGTTTTTCCAGAAAATTGGCATTGTAAGGAGATAAGAGCCTTGTAGAACTACACCGTAATTTGCTTTTTGGACCTAAATAATTCAGTATTACAGACTCTGTGTGTAGATACAAAGTTGTCTGCTGTTTTATTTAGAAGCTACAGTGACTAATTTCTAGTATTTCTTGAAATGGAGGGAGAAGGGTTTGCACAATTTGGTACTAATTTCAGGCGTTGTAGCACTAAGAGTTTAAGGGAATAGGCATGTAATTTGTTATAATTCCTTGCAGTTTATATCCATTTGGCATTGGAGCTTTTCTTAGCTTGTAAATGAAGGAGTCAGGCCTGCTTTGACTTGAGTACGATTTATTGGGGACAGTGAGTGGCACTTACTTTGAGTCAGCAGTGATCCAGTGCCTCCACAGAGAGCTGGAAGGCAGAGTGCTTCTGGTGGAGCTGGACTGAGGTGGGAGCAGAGCTTTGGTCTTGTCTGTTTGCAGTCACTAAAGGCTCTGTGTAGTGACCTGCTGCTGGAGGGGTGTTTGCCCAGAGATCCTACTGAAACTGCAACACTGGGTGACAGGAACTACAACTTAGTTACCTTGGTTATCCCTGGAAGTTCTGAATATATCATTTCTCAGTCACAGCCAGTTTTGTTTCTCGAGCCAAAGCAAAGTACCTGCTACAGCTGATAAAAAAACATGTGCACTATCCTCTTTTTCAGTTCCTATCTTGTATTTTTTCTTGTGAAGCCAGGGAGGTGTACATAATCATATAAGGTGAAATGTCATCTACCCAAACCTCTTAGATCCCCTAAGAGGTGTGTGTGCACTGGGAGGGATTAGAGTAGACAAAATTCTCAGTAATACTAAAACTCAGTGTGTAGTCTTGATGGATGACTTGTTAAAGTCACTATCCAGATAATGGAGTAGATGCAGGGCCCAGAATGCCCCCTGCACATAATTTCTGTTTGTCAGGGGTGTAGAATGGGGCAGAAGAATATATGTGCTTACCAACTTCAAGTATACTGGAAATTATAAAATACTTTTTGCACAAAAATGTTTTTCAGATACTTGAATACCTCTGGGGTTTGACTTGTAAATATTGATTTCACAATTTATGTGCAAAGCATGGTAGCATTGCTATCCTTTTAGTGTGCTAAGAGAAACTGTGGTTCGGATCCAAATGGTGTAGTAGACAGAATTAAGTGTGGAGACTCAAATATGTGATGTGGAAATCCTTTCCCACTTGGTTGTTTAGCCTTGCTCGTTGCCAAGCTGGGTCAATAAGTACACAGTGTAATTGAGCCAAAATCTCTTTTCCTAGGTGGATCTCATTGAACCCACAATGGTTTCTCCCTCTCCTGTGAAATGAACTAACAGACTGGCTCCAGAACATAGACTGCAGCTTATTAAATACTGGGGTTTGCTATTTAAACTGTACACAAAAGGTGGTATAGCACTGTATGAAGTTTTAATTGAATCCTAGCTCTTAATCTGCTTGTATTCTCTCAAACCTCCTCACTGCCCATTGGAGTATAACTTTCACCACTTGCTTTGCTGATCTTTCACTGGGATCCTTGCCCTGGTAGTGAATGCATTGACTGGAATCGTGCTGGGGTGAGAAGCGGTGTTAGTGCAACAAGGAGACTGAGCATGTGTGTGTGCTTAGACAGAAATGATACATATATGCATTATATGTAATATATTCAGTCTTGGAAGTAAAATAGTTGGAGTGAGAACTGTAGTGAGTTGTTGAAATAGATAGTAGAAACAAAAAAACCCGCATATTCTATCTTACCTATTACTTGTGTCATGAGAAAATAAAATGTAGATTGCTCAACAGAGGAGAAATACGGGTTGTCAAGTGCCAGTCTGCTTTGTTTCCTTTTTGCAAGAATGTAGAAAAGATTTTGGATTTGATGTACATTGGGACCAAGAGTGGTGAGTCTTAGCAACAGCTGACTCTGGTCTTGCTCTCCGTTTTGGTGAAGTGCATTTTCTGAAACTCAACATGGTGGGATACAGATGTTGTTGTGCCTTTAGGAGCTGATTACCTTCTGTGTTTGTTGCCAAGTATCATTGCACTGCGATTCTGTATCTGAGTGTAAGAACAGTTTTTTACTTTTTCACTTCTGTCTGCTATGGTTCATATTTAATACATGAAGTTTCTGAAGTCAAACATGTAAGAAAAATGCAGTGCATATATTCAATAATGAGAATCTTCTGGCACTGTCAGGGGATAACTATTTTTCTCTCAATTTTTTTTAACTGAGTTTAGGTATCAACTATATTTTTAATATTGGACTGTAAATTCTGCTGTTAGTAATTCACTGCCAGTTTAACATTTAGCATGTCTGTGGACTTGCATTCAGTCTTGTTATGTTTTTAGAGCGAATAAATTAAGTCTAGCAAGCAGAGAAAAACTAATGAGGAAGCATTCACAGAATGCAGAAATTGTGCCTAATATGAAGTAAACAAGTGTAGGCCCTATTCTTTATCCACCTTATAATTTTAAATAAGGCAAAAAGTTAAACCCAAGCATGCTAATGTGGCACAAAGTTGATCTAATTAAATATTCTGAAGATAAATTATAAGGTAGGTTCAGTGACATTCAAGCTGGCGCTAAGCAAACTAATACCAAAGCCAAAACCTCTGGGGAGAGTAGTGAAAGGCCCCAAAGTTTTGTGTGGAGAGTTCTAATGAAAAGTGGGTTTACAAACCGAGTTCTAATGTTGGCAGCTGCTCTAATTCTGTGGACTCCATCCATTTGCCCAATGAAGTGTTTTTGTGGATAAATGTTTATCATCTAAATAATCTTGGACTTCCTCCTACTTGTTCTGGCTTTTTTGCTGTGTGAGAAACAATTCTGGGGCCAGCACTGTTTGCCTAGCCCTGGTTTTCATAGCTTTGCTCGAGTACCTTTATGTGATGTCTGCTCTACCCAGAAGACCAGGGAAAATGTCTTTTTTTGGGAAGCATTTCCTGAAGTAAATATTGGTCAGGCAGACCTGGATTTTATTAGACAGAATAACCCACTTGGTTTGCCTAGTATCTTGGAAGATAATAAACGTGATTAACAAATCTCAGTAACTCTAAATATAATTATACTAGATATACTGAGATACAAGTTAGAGGGTTCAAGAGCAGACTGTAAGAAAAGCTCTTGAATGTGGACCTCTTAGATGCACATGTGAAATGAGGAGACATGGGAAGGAGGCAGCTCTTAGGAACAGAACTATCCGTGTTATCCTCTATATGCCTTACTTAGGGGGATAACTCAAGCAAGCACCTGTTGGATGCCATTGTATTTTCATGGGTGATTTAGAGATTGCTCCCCATTTCTAGTGATCTTGTTCAGAAATGATTTAAAATACACAGTAGTGTAGGCAGAAAGTCAAGTTAGAGCTGCAGTGACAGTGCTTTCATCATTTGTCAGTATCCTCTGAGTGTCATGAGCTAAACCTTAAATTTTATTTGAACAGCCTGAGGAATCTGCTAAGGGGCAGGATATCATTGCTAGAGAGAAATTCTCTCATCTTCTGTGACTACATCCCTTATTAGATGGTAGGAATTGTTTGCTATCCAGAGGTGAATTGCACTGGACCTTTACAAGGCACAGGAATCATCCATCCATCCATCTCCCAGTCCTTTTAAGGAAAAGGATCCTGAGCAGAGGGTACTTTGAGTCTGCAGGGGAAACTGTTTGGAAAAACTTGCTTTAATAGTAAGATTCTGACTACAAACTTTTGCAGAGGAGGGTTATTTTATGGACATGATCAGGTGCTCACTACTGTGGTTGTTCTGGTATTTGGACACTAGGTTACAGTAAGAGAAAAATTACTGTATCAGTATACATGAAGTGAATTAAGAAGTAGATAAAGGGAAAAGTTCAGGAGTTAAATCTGGAGAGAGGTTCTGAGTAACTCAAAACTGCCATCCAAGATTCTGGGGAGGGGAGTTGTAATCTTTGTGAAATATTACTGTGCATGTACTCCCTAACGGATTTATTGGGTCTGTCAGACAAAACCAGCTGTGTTAATTTTTAACACAGAAGGACTTTGAGGACACCTCTGACACCCAGAGGAAAGAAAAGATTTTATGGAAATTTTGTATTTTAGAATCACTGCTAAAATAGAAGCACTGTTTTGTTAGTGAGAAATGTCAGTGAAATTTCAAATATTGTGTATGACTGAGGAGTCTCATTGTGATAAATCCCCTTTGTAGAATAGTTAAGTCACTGCTAAAATTTGGTTCTGTGCAGTAGTCCATTGCTCTAATACTTAAACTCTTTGGGGAACAATCCACATAAGGGGCAATGATTTGGTGGTGGCCAAGAAATGTATCATCTCTATGATCCAGATAGAGAAAAAGGAAAGGAAGAAATGCTGTGAAATGCTTTGTACACACCTGAAAAGAGACTTGTATGTGATATGCAGGCAGATATCTGCATTAAATGATATTTAGTCAATAAATACTGAGAAATACTGGGCATTCCAGCAGAGGGGCTCCTGCTGCCTGTGCTGATACATCCATTGCATGGGAAGGAGACAGCCCACTTGGTTTGGACATTTGCTTCCAAGCACCTAGTTTTTTCTCAGATGGTGATACTGTCTCTGTGTATGTGTTCCTCTATGGCTGTAGCTGCAAACACTGTTTAGTCTGAATAGTATTTATAGGATTTATTGTCTCCTGCTCCCTCTGACTCTGTGGTGCACAAGTAGACCTAAATGTCTAATGATGAATTATTGCTGGGTAATTAATCAGCTTCCCCTGCTTTAGGCAGTTGCCTCCCAGAACTTACCATAATTCACCTCCATCAGCCAATACATATACACATTAATTGCCTCATAATATTGTCAAGAAGATGTCAGGTAGTAATGAAAGGGTGTGATTGCATCTCTTTGATCTAAGCAAAATGTTTTCGTGTTTTGCTCCTATTCTTGCTCTACACATTTATCTTGCCAGTGCCATGAGCTGGACTGAGGACACATCATCAGGGTGCAGTCAGGAGCAGGTCTGTCCAAGTGAATAGTAATTGCAGATTTGCAATGGGAAATGAGTAATTCCCCAGCAGGCGAGCCACAAAACCAGGTACTGACAGCTGGGGCAGTGGAAATTCTCCTTTCAGTGGCCTTATTTTAAACACCAAGATGAAAGTATAGTGCATGCTTAGAAGGTGCAAATAATGTCTACTCTCATTTCACTCAGTGAAATTTGCTCACTTTTGTCTTGGAGAACAGGAGATATTTTTATACTACAAAGTGTATATGACTATTTGCCCAGTATTAGGAAATGTTACTCAGATTTAGTGTAAATGTTTCTATTTCAGACCCGAAACACTTTAATATTTGTTAATTTTATTGGTATATCGAAGTTCATTGACGGTAGAAAAAGTGATCCTGTTTCTTCAATTAATAATAACACAGTCATTGCTTTTTTATTAATCTTTATTTGAATGCATCCCTGTCCCTATGGAACAATGTGTTTGAAGTTGCAGTGAGGTACAATATGAAGAGGAAAAGGCCAGGCTAAATATTCATTGAAATAAATAGGACTCTTCCCCTTGGCTTCAAAGAAACAAAGTAGCCTAATTAAACACAATTGAGGGAAAGAGCTAAAAAATGAGAACCTTTGATTTGAACACTCTTTGGAGCAGGGCACGGAGAGATATGAGAATGAGCTCTGTGAGATGGGAAAGAGGGAATAACAATATTGTTAGACCAGATAGCTGGTACTGCAATATAGGTGGATCTCACAAGTGTGGGAGGATAAGGAAATACACAACAAAGGACAATATTTGAAGATTTTATCAAGTTTGACCTCCTGGTGGTTCAAGCAAGTTGTGCATCAAGGTCTTGTGGGAGCTGTTTGCAGTGAAGGGAGCACATGAACCATGAACACAGTGAAGTGCCCTGACTGTTTCTAAACAGGGTGAAGAATTAGCCTTTTCACCATCATGTCTGGATTTGTACCTGAAGAGAATCTCTGTGGAAAAAGATTGTGGAGTGTGGCTGTTCTGAAGGGATAAATGTCCAAGGCACCTGGAAAGCTGTTGGGGCTGATGTTGCATGGCCTCCCTCCCCTCAGTATTTTCAGTGTGTCAGAGCCTTCCTTGGCAGGTGAGACATTCTTTGAACTGTCAAATTGGTTCCTTGGCACTCCCTGTTTCTTGGCAGAAAAGCAGGAACCATTGTAAATTGCCATGATACACAAATCCTTGATATTCTCCAGGTCATCACCATGCATCCTTTGAGGAGGAAGGACAAATCTCTCTTCCTCCCCTTTCAAGGACTGCATGCTGTATGTTCCCTTTGGGTGTTTGCCACCTTTACTGAGGGTGAACTTGTAGGATTTGTTGCTGTAAGGATTTGTTGCAAACCTATTCACAAGAAATGTTGTATGTACCTATCAGTTTTACATGAGTTAGAGATTTGGCATAGGTGAAAGGTCGACAGAATCGTTTAAGTTGAAAGTAATTTTTGAGTGTAACAAACCGACCTCTACATACTACAGGTTAAAACACTTGTATGTATCTTTCACTCTTTCATTTATCATTATGTACTGCTTCAGTTTACCATAAAAAAGACCTCTCAGCATGTATTTGGAGAGGAGCCTGCTCTTCTGTAAAACAACAAAGAATATTTTATTTTTGAAAGAAAAATAGTTCTATTTTTTTCTTTAATGGCATGTTCTTAGTTACCAGATTGACAACATTTTTGGAGGGGTATTCAAGCAAGTATTATGTGTAGAATATACAAATAAATACACATTTACTTTTCACAATCCATTGAAAACTAGAGACCAATCTTAAAGCAGGATCACTTTCCTTCTGGGTGTATCACCTTTAGTTATTCCTCTAAACAAGATACAGCTCTCCCATATCACACTAGGAGGGGCAGCTCTGGGCCATGGTGCTTGCCCAGGAGATGTGCTTCCTAACCCCATGGGGTGGATGTGATGGTGTGCATCTCCTTCCTTTAGCTGTCTTTCTCTTTTAAAATACTGTATGTGTTGGAGAAATGAAATGCAGCATCTTGCAAATCTTTGGAATTCTGTGTTTGCATGATGAGCTCCTGTAGATTGGCTTTTAGCTGCTGCTCACCCGGCAGTTGGAAGCTGCAGTGGGTTGGAGGTGTTAGTTTTGGTCCCCCCAACAGTGCATGAGCTTCTCTCTCAAGAAACAAATCCTGCAACTTGTATTTATCCTGCAGACAGGTATTAGGGGAGACACGGGCTGAGTAGGTAGTCTTCAATATAATGCTAAAAAATGAGTGTCCTGCTGGCTCAGATTCAGCCTCTATCTCAAACTGTGTTCTCTCTTTGGCAGTGAATCCCCCCAGATACTTAAGGAAAAGTGTGACAGCTCCCAAGTACTGAGAGAGTGTCTGATAGCCGCAGCTCAGAGACTTGTGAGACAGTTTGTGCCAATAGAGAACATCTCAGCGCACTGTGCTTCTAGGAAACAGTCCAACCTCCCCTTGAACTGGCATAGGCTTTTCACATTACTCTAGTGTGTTCAGACAAGAAACAAGAGGAGAAGGTCTGTCTTGGAGATGAAGGACTATCAAATTAGGAATGACATGATAAACTGAAATTTACTGTGGTACGCTGCAATTTGATTACAGTAACCTTGATCTGCTACAGGGATCAATAGCTGCTCCTCGAGCATCAGACCCTTTGTGGCTCTTTAGAATGAGGATAGATGCTGTTTTGATAAAGAATAACAAACAACAAAGGTAGCTCCAAGTTTCTGTATTTACAAGAGCTTTAGCCATTTAGGTTTCTTTCAGTGAAGACATTGGTCTTTATGAAGGGTTTTAAACTGTTCATGCTTAGATGTTCTTTATGCTGTCTTTGGAATGAGTGCCAACTACTGTGTTCAGGATAAAACCAAGAGTCAAAACCATGTTATAGACACAGCATATTTCTTCTGATAGTTTGCTGTAAAGCATTGATCCCAAGTAGGCTGTCTTAGCTTTCACCAGTCTTGAAAGTTGATTTTTTTTTAAACTTAGTCTGCAATAAGGAAGCATATATATGAAAAATATGATTATATAGAAACTGATCATCTGAAAATACAGCTCTGTTTAAGGGCACACTGTGAAGATGTCAATCCTGCATCAGGTTGAGGAAGGGCAGCAATTACAGTGGTTTTAAGTCTAAGAAAGCATTCCAAAATGCAACAGAATTTTCACTCCTTTTAGTGTTAATTTTTCTGACTCGCCTTTCACTTAGCAGTAAAGTGCACCTTGACTTTTTAAAGTGCTTGTCAGTTCTGTGCCCTGAAATTGTGTAAGTAAAAATTGGCTTCCAGCATCATCTGTTTTATTTTTAATTTCATCCCTTGTCCTGACTTCTGATATTCATTTCAACCTAGAAAAACATACAGCAGTAGAGAGAGCAAGTCCTAACTTGACAAACTTGTGTGTGGTTAGAGAAATAAGTGGTTGGTTTCTGTTTGGTTTGTGGATTGGTTTTTTTTTTTTTTAACTTCTCTTATCTGGAGTATTTATATTTTGCATTGAGTATTTTTTTAACATAATGTTTAGAATGTTGAAACACAGCATGGTATAGTACTTGGATGTAAACTATTTATCTGGGTATCCTGTAATGCATCTGTAATTGCTATCTCCCAAGCACAGTGCTCTCCAGGTGTGATGTGTTTATGGAAATGTCGTGGTGGCAATCTTAAATCAAGCAATTTTAAAATACTTTAAACTGCCTGCTCTGTTTTTCATGTGTAACAAGTGATAAATCTTTTGTATGCATTTTTTTTGTTACCTTTGTTGCTTGGAACTAGTTCTTCCTTAAATCTACTGTCTTCTCCTTAAGTAGGAGTGTTACAAATTTTAATATAGACTATGCTCTCTATTGTGTATATCATCAAGGATTTGAAAAGAAGTTACTTATTTTCAGTGCCTAATCTGCTAGAATATTTTCTAATAGGCTATGAGTTTCTATACAAAGCTGATGAACACTTGGAGCAGTTGCCAAAACTTACCACTCCATAACTTCTGCTAGAAACACCTGCTTAGCTGTGGCAACGACACCTGAGGAAATACAACTGCCTGGCTTGGAAGATACTTCCTTTTTCAGGGCTGCTTTGCATTATATAAAGTTGCCAAGGAAAGACGGTTCTGGAATTAGCTCCTGGTTTTGGCACAGTTGCTTATATCAGAGCTCTGATTAGACAGTGAGTGGCTCTAGGATGGGCAGAGGAAAATAAAAGCTAACCACTGCAGATTTTACATGGGACTGTGGGGTCCTGAGTTGGCAAGGCATTGATGTTGGCAAGATTGCTGTTCTTTGTTTCTGGAAACAGCTCTGACAGCTGCCAGTCTCTTCCATGTATGTACTGATACCTTAATGAACAATCTTGTGTGTACAATGTGTCTCATGGAGAAGCAAGCCAGAGCTGCCCGAGTGCTGGTTTGTTTGGGGCAAGGGGAGGGGCTGTTTGTATGTGCACCTGTTGGATGTGGGTTTTTTCCTCCTGTCTGGCAGGTATTTTGGAGCCTTGTGAGGCTCAGCAGTTATGGCTGTTCACTTCATGTTTTAAGGTGAAGTGTACTTTGGTCTTTCTCTAAAAGCATTATCTGAACTCTTTAGTGTAAACCATTAAGAAACCCAAGAATACTACACCAGAATAATATAATAATGTAGTTCTCAGGATGAATTCACAGTCATGTGTCACAGTGGCTTAAAAAGGCCTCTGCTGTCAGGATGGAATTTGGCACTTAGGCAGAAATGTGCTTACTTAAAAACAGTGGTGCCTGGCTTGTTATCTCCTTGCTTTCCATACTACTTCTGAAAGCTGTCAGAGATAAGGGAGTTCTCTTACGCCTTTTCCCTTTCTCCTAATGAGTAGACACATGGCTATTAACTTGCTAGGAGTGTGGTAGCTCCTCCCACCAGTGCTAAAAATCACAAAGGTGACTCGAAATGCAGCATTTAACTGTGGCCTGGTTTGTGGCTGTGAACGTGGTGTCCTTTCAGAAGGTGGGCTGTTTGGTAAAGCAGAGAAAAGAGAATATACCTTGCTACGGAATGTCTGTTATCTGGGCTTTTGTTCATCTGGCTGGCTGGCTGGAAATGCCAGTGTCTTAGCAGTAACAATTGAAGTAAGATTTGTAAAATAAGCCCAGAAGGCAGAGGAGAATACAAAACTAAAGCCGCCTCTCCTGTTGTGATTGTTTTGGGGGTGGCTGACTCATTTCTTGATGATTTTGTTTTTAAAACTTGGATTTGAGTTGGTTCATATCTCCTTTCAGAATCTAGTTTTTCTATTTTGGTTTGTATTTTCCGTGTTGTCTTTAATTATCATAGTGTCAAAAAGTCTATACACCTTTGTAGAAGTGAGAAGTTTCCCAAGGTGTTTTTTTAAAAGTGCCTTACTCCATGGAGGAGGAATAGAAGAAAATAAGTAAATACTGTTGCAGTTTGTCTACTTAAAAGCTCTTGTAATATCTTTTTTACTGCATTGATTGCTGAATTTAATCAGAGTCGAAATACATTTCAAACCTTCTCTCCAGTCTTAGGAAACCTGGAGATAGCAAGTCCAACCTCGTGTTGTTGGCATGGTCTCTTTCCAGGAAGGCTAAATGGTATATCAGAATCCCCTTTGTTTTTTTGAGAAGAATCTTTATGGTATTTGGAAAACTTCAAGTCATTACTGTGCCAGCTTATTACAGTTTTTTTTTTTTTTTTTTTTTTGGCAAAATGAATCCATAACAATAAATTGTTTCAATCAATTTCTTATGCAAATTCTGCAGTAGATGTTCAGATGTGTTGATCAGCTCAGCCTGCTTGAAAGAGAGGAGACTGCCTCCTTTGTCATCCTTGGGGACAATCATGGCTGGGTTATGTCCTTTGGCCTGTGAGCTCACAAGGAAATGTCCTTCAGCTCTTACCCTGACTTAGAGCAGCATAAAGAACATTATGGCATTATAGTTATATATATATTTTTATCTTCTTAATGTATTTGTACACCTGTATTGCTGCTGCACAAATTCATTAGGAACCTTTATAGAATGCCTAGTACGGTTGTGGGAAATGAATTCTGCAGGTGTGGATTGGTAGAACTGAAGTTTGCCCTGCAACATATTTTAGACTTGTTTGTGAGTCTTTCCCCTCTACTCACCTGGCTGTAATATGTGTAAGTGCCTAACTGAGCAGTTATTTACCAGTGGCAAGTCTGTTGTACATAAACTCAGGAAATTGTACACCTCCTGGCTCTATTTACCTTGATCTTATTCCATAAAATATTCATGCTGATAATCTGTGCAGCTCAGAGACACTGAAGGATGATCTGCAAAAAGAGGGAATACTTGCTCTGAACTCTATGGAGGCCCTCAGGAGTCATTCTGATTCATGTCTGGGGATTTCACAAGGATTTGACATGCTTGATCTTTAGGTTGTAATTAATTGTCAGAGCTGCTATCAGCTTTAGAAATGGGTTTCTACTAACTGGCCAAAAATAGCAGTGTTGGTCTTTGAAACCGTTGCCTTTTATGTGTGAAATCAATTGCACCAAGAGCATGTTCTTTTCACAAGTAACAAAAAGGATCCTGTTCTGTAATGTCATCCCATTTGTTAGAAAATGTTAGCACTGCTCATTTCACAGGGCTTTCTTTGTACATGGCAAGGATGCATTAAATTTAGTCATGTGCAGAAAGAAATCTTCAACTGGATACTCCTTGTAAAATTACTCAATATATGTGATTTCTCTGTATTTTAACACTTATTTTAATGTACTATATTAAGCTGGTCAGATGATGAAAGAGCTCTTTGGTTATTGAAAGTCCACTTGCCGCCTCATCTTTCCTACTGTCAGTGTGTGCCTGATAGTTAATAATAGCTTGAAATTGGTATAGTTTCAAGCTATTATTTCCCATTTCCCACTTTGTTGCAATAAAAAGAATAGGTTCTATTAGGTAAGTCTTTCTTCCTGAAAGTAAATTGGTATTTAGTGAAGAGAAAATGTATGGCAATGGTGGAAACTTAGCAGAGCTTCCTGCACCTGCTGCACTGCTCATCAGCCCCTTTATCCATGGGGAAGGAGGGTTGGTGGCAGTGTCTCTCATCAGGATAGGTTCTCTGGTGATCCCATCCCTGGGAATGGCCCATAGGAAGCCTGGGAGGCTGCCAATTTCTTTCTTAATCCAAGGAACCTAAGGGATTTAAACACAAGAGGATGTGTTCTCTGTGATGTGATGAGACATGAGCGATGTGTTATTACAAAGATGTGCCGTGGACCCAGTTAAACCTAGCAAGGTGATTTAGTCCTGGTCCTCAGACTCTGAATGTGGTAACTAGATACATGCTGGTGGTGCAGGGAATATCTCCATAGGAGAGAAGGTAATTTGACAGCTCACTTTAACCCTCTTCAGTAATGTTGACTCTTCTGTCATCTTTTTGTTGAGAATGTGGCTTCTCATATGGAAAACCGAGACTTCTTGTATTAAAAAGGATTTCTCTTCCTGTGTTTTTTTGGGGGGAGTTTTTTTTGGGTTGTTTTGGTTTGGGTTTTTTTTTTGTTTGTTTTGTTTTTGTTTTGTTTTCTGCCTTGGGTTAGAAGACAGAAATATTTAAATGTAGCATTAATGTGTTTAATTTATAAGTTTTCTTTGGAAACTTTGAAATGGTGAAAATACATAAGCCTTATCACAGGAAAAAAGTGTTACTGTTTGAAGTATTAAACTGTTATTTTCTTTCTGAGAATCTGTGTTTTTAGAGATACCAGGCAGTGCTTTTTCCTTCAGCAGTAACAAGTACTGCTGTCTGTCTCAAGAGAAGCCAAAAGAGGCAAGATAAGAACTGTTCAGATAAGATAGGTGACACTTCTGTCAGTTCTCAATAGCTGGTGAACCAGATGAGCTCCTCAAAATTGAAAACAAACAAGCAAAGTTGCTTTGTCCCTGTCCAAGTCCAAGAAATCCTCTGAATGCCCTCAAGCTACTGTCTTTGTGAGGGAATCTTTTCTCTTGAGTGGAAGTTTAGAAAATGTTTTGTTATACTGGTTATGTTAATTAAAGTGATCTTTGTTTCACAATACAGGAATTCAGAAGGCTGTCCTGCTCTGCATAATTACCTGTCACAACAAAGAGAATCTATTAAGACGGAAAACTCAGATTGGTGTAAAATTCTGATTTATCTGATCTGCTAGGTATATCAGCAGTGTATTTCATAGAACTTGATTGTATCTAAGACTTCAGGGGGGCTCCTGGTGTCATGTGAGAATACTTCTTTATACAAAGTACTTGGTCTTTATTTGTATTGGTGAACCTACAGTGCTGGTTTTTGTTGCTTCCTATAGCACACCAAGTGTGAAATGTGCATGTAACAGCTCTGCCTAAGCCTCCCTGGCAGCCTCACACAGAAGCCTGCTTTTAGTAGTGGTTGGTAAGATGACACCATTTTGCTGCCCATCTGTCAGGTATCTCTGTAAGGTGGGTTAGTTTATCCCAGATCAGCACCTGTCCATGGGGTTTGTCTTTACTTATGGACATGGATACTTGTTATTACAAGAGATCCAAATAATGCATGCAAGAAATTGGGACATCTGGGATACTTTATATCTTGCTCCTGGAGGAAAAGGTCAACTGCTTTACAGCTTGTTTCTCTTAAATAGCAGTAAACCCCAGCATGGACTGAAGATGGTTCAACTGCCATTAAAATCCATCAATTTAGATAGCTCTGGGGTTTTAGCTGTGTACATGAATACATACCTGTAGATGGATGTTTAAGTACTCCTAGTGTAAATATAAATGCACAGGTGCATACACTGGGCATATGTATGCATGTCTAGAGCTGCATAGAAAATTTATAGTGGGCAAAGGACTTTCTGATACAATGAAATGAATGGCTTTATTAAGATCTTAGTTCCTCATTAATAAAATACTGAGGAGGAGAAGAAATTTTATGGAAGACTTAAGCTGGGATTTCAAATAGATGTGTATGGATAGTCAATGTGAACTAAAATCTGAAACAGAAGAGTCTCTATAAAGACCTGTGTCCATATATATCACTGGCTTTTCTTGTCTTAAGCTTCTTTTATTAGGGTTTCTCATTGTGCAGTTTTAGGAAGGTTAATATTTAGTGCAATTTATCAGTCTTAAGGAAAATAATTGTTTTAATAGTAGAGATGTAAGAGGGAAAAAATGATTGTGTGTCAATGGTATGGACTCTTATCCTCCTGCTTCAATATTCAATTATTTTGGTTCTTCTTAATCTTCAGCATCATGTGCATAGGAAATTGGTGTCTTGAGTAAAGTGATTTTTTTTTAAGTTTTGCTCAATTGTACTTTCAGATTTTTTATTTAGCATCGGTTGGCTTGGCTGGGTCTGCATACACAAGTGTATGAACTGAGCTGTTATTATCAGCTGGTGCTTGTTCAGTTTTTCCCCTTCTGCTGTTTGTGGCCTCTTAAGTTTTGCTTGTCTACTGTCTTCACAAAGCAGTTTTTCTGCAGTGTCACTTTAAATCACCCAGCATAACAAACCTGAGTGTTACAAATGTGTGCACTGAGGAATGTGTCTTGCTGGTTATGGCCATCAAAACAGGTTTCACATGTTAGAAATTGGACAGTATAGCTACAGTTCTCAAACCTTGCTTTTGCCCAGTGTCCTTGAGCTCAGTTTTTTAAAGTCACAATGAGTTACTGACTAGCTGGGATTTGATAAATGTGACTCTTTATCCTCACAGGCCACTACAGGCTTTGTTTTGAGAAATACTTGTCCAAACATCCCCATTATTTATTCTTCAAGACATAAAATGTGACACAGGGTGCTGCGCCTATTATTTCCCACCTAGACTTGTTTGTTATTTTCCTTTGAGAGAAGCCTTGACCATTTTATTCATTGACCTGGTAAATACTTTATCAATGTATTACAGTCCTTTTATTAGTGGTTTTGTTTTGGTTTGGTTTTTTGAAATTGAAAATCAGGAAAATATTCTGAATTATATGATTTATATGATTGGTACTACTGCAGAAGAAAGCTTGTTGAAATACTTCTGAGTTCCAGTTTTCTGATTTTTGAGTAGTCTGTGCTAAGTGTTGAGCAGAAACTTGCTGAAGAACTGTAAGGTTGAAGGAGAGCAGAACTGACATAAAGCAAAGCTCTCTTGGGAAATCTTATTATAGTTAAGCAAGTACAGCAGGGTTTGAGTAGTGCTGTTTAGTCCATTTGTTCACTTGTGGATCCCAGGGTGCATGAGATTGGACCTGTGATGAGAGCCAGGAACTGGGAGCCAAGATTGTTTAGAGATGTAAGAGACACCAACTGCAATCCGCTGGTTCCTGGAGACTTTAAAGGTATCTTGTTCAGTGTTAGTCCTGTTGTGTTTTAGAGCAAACTGTTGATCAGTTGGCCAACAACTTGTTGCTGCTCTGAAGGAGAACTTCCCCAAACTTTAGGGAGCAGTGGGACTGTCACTAAGAAAGAGATGCAATGTGCTATTCCAAGCACTTTATCTTGGTTTTAAATGCTGAGTTCATGGGGTTTTTTGCTAAGAGTAGGAGAGCTTCACGTAAATCTTAAAACTGCTGGTGGTTGATGGGCTTTTATTTGTTTAATCAAGGCAGTGCCTGTTACAGAACTGATAGCAAAGGGATCGGGGCTGTGAATATTTTTTACTAGAGATCAACATGCTGCTGTACTGTTGGAGGAAAGTGGAGATTGCTTTGCCAACACCTTCTGGGAACCTCTGCTTGGCTATGTGGCAGACAGACCTTTTGTGAATCATAGGAGAATTGCCTTTGAAATAAAGCCTCTTGGTGGCAGGCGTTTTTAATCTGCTGCACTGACAGAATTGCTCCATCTTGTCCTCTTAATGCAATTGTGTGTGCCAAATCTGCCTGAAGGGATCTGTATCCAGGAGAGAAGGAGACAGTGATGCCTCTGAAAGGTGCTTACTTTCTTTTGTGAGACAAAAACAACTTTCAGTGGCTTTGTGGGGCTGCAGCTGGCACTTCTGAGTTACATATTCATCTTACATAAACTTAATACACACTTTGAATCTACTGTTAGAGAAAAGAATGGAAGTGTTGACTAAAACTTGCAGAGGCAAACAGGGTATGCTGTGTGTGTAATTGTCAGTTTCCTTAAAACCAGTGTTTCAGAGTTTGTTGCTCCTAAAGACGATGGCAGAGATACCAGAACTCCTCTGGTGGGCTTCAGGAGTGGAGGGATGAATGCAGTGCTTTCCTGTGGCCTATGGAAAAGGTGGGGTGGTGAATATACTGAGTTACATGAAATAGCATTTACACAACTCACAAAAAACAGCTTAAATTGTTTGAGTTTCCTTCCCTGAAGTGTTTGTGATTTGGTATCTCCTCTCTGAATAGTCCTTGGGTAGTTTTTTTTTCCTGTGTGGGGAAAGGTGTTGAAGAAAGAAGCAGATATGAAGAGGGCAAACTGACCAGGCAATATTGCCAATGGCAAGTAACAAAGTTTACCTGCAGCTGGTAAATTAAAAATGCCAACTCTTCCTTGTGCTGAAGCCAAGGAAGCAGCCACCAAGCATAAACCTGGTGACTGCAAAGAGAGATGGCAGACATTTTACCTGATATCTTTTTCCATAGGTCTTGAATTAATATACTTCCTGGAATGATCCAGGAATATTTGTGCACAAGTCTTGAAGGCAATCTGTGGTTGCTTAATGCATTTCCAGTGTTTTTCTTCACTGCAGCTCCAAGTTGGTTGGAACCTGTATTCTGTCTGCCTTTGGAAAAGATTCAGTGGATTCTAGCATGAATTAAATTTCTCTATGGAAGTATGTGTGAGGAAATTGAGGCTTGAAAACACTCAGAATAAATTGTGATTAAACTTCAGTCACAATTTTAAGCAATTTGTAGCACACTGGAATGTTCGTGCTCGTAGCAGCTGATCCTGTAGTGCTTGAAACATGTCAGGTAACATGTTAGGGAAGACTTGAGTGGAATCCAAGTATTAGACATGTTTGGGCAGTGACATGATTCTGAGGGAGTTTTAGATTGTCTTAGCCACCAATAGTACCTTAGTACAGTTTCTGCAGGCAGTGGTCTTGTTTCAAACACATCAGAACTTTGTTTGCCCTGCTGAATATGGAGCAATGTGGTACGAAGAGAAGTGGGTGTAGTTTGAAATACTGTTCTTGTATTTGTGTAACTTAAGTGTTGTGCTGGGGAAGAGCCACCAAAAGAACTGTGAGACAAACACTAAATATAAGGAATGAGATGAGGTGTGGATTTTTGGTGTAGCTACCTAAGGGCTGTCCCCTGTTGAGGTAAAGAATTATTTTCAGATAATGTAGAAAAGGTGAGATTATTTTGCTGCTGAACTATGCTGTGTCTTCAGTAGCCTTCAGGGTGCAGTGCGGACCAAGATCATCACTGCCAACTCTGTAGCCTGTGATTGATAATCCAGGTTTCTTTTATTCAAGAGATTGCTGGAGAAGGTGTGCCTGGATTCTTTTAAATATTTCTGGTGACCAGTAGTTAAACAGGAGACTGTGCACCTAAGAGCAGCTGAAGAAGGTCAGTGGTATGATGATGGTGGGTGGATGTTGTGGATGTGCAGTAGGTGTGGAGTACATTAAGTCACTGGCAAGAAGAGCAGGTTCTGTGACACAGGGAACCAAACTTAGCTTTTATTTCTAATTTCTAGCTTGTGCCAGCTGTTGTTTAACTGTCACACAGCCTTCCCTGGAGCGTGTTTGCTGCAGGTTATAACTTCATGGAGCTTCTGCTAAGAACAAAATGGGGAGATGGACAAGGTGGAAGATGCTGCAGTAGTCAATTGCGTCTCTTGAGGTTTATATAATTTTCAATGCTTGTATTATTAGAAAGATGTAACCCTATGCATTTGCTTTTATTTAGAGCAAAGGCGGGATAAACAGATAAATCTGCAAGCAATTTAAAGCAAGTTGCTGAACAGCAACATCGCTTTAAGCAGGTTCAGGTGGGGCAGGAAAAGCATGTTCCCATTATGTTTTGGAAGAAGGGCCAAGATGACACGGATAACTAAGGGCAGATCAGCCATGTTATGTACTGTGAAATGTAGAGAAAATAAAACTGAAATGTAGCAAGTAGTTCACAATTTACAGTTCCACAAAATGACAAGAGCTGGCTGTATGTCCATCAGTCTTGTGGCTGTTATGGTGTTAATGATTTTTCAATTGCATTGCTCTACAGCTTCAGTCAATGAGACAAAAACTGAGCTGGAGCAGGTAGTGAACATCCCATAAAGGTGCTCTGTGCCTTGAAAACGCGGGCTTTAGAGAGCACCTATGGAAAATTTTGAATCCATTTTTGGGAAGAAGCTAAGTGGCCCAAGCATTCCCTATCACTTTCTCAAAAATGATACAAAGATTCTATGCCTCTTTATTCTGCCCTTCCCTCCTCCTCATTTTTCTCCAGGCTGCTTTTATGTGTACATGCCTAAATATAAATTGTCATATGTGTGTGTATTATACAGGTGATATGGATGTCCTGGGCTCCTGACAGTGAACAGAATTAGTGTGTACCTTGATGGAAAATGTGTGTATAAATGTACACAATCCCACAGCTTTTTATGCTGTCTATACTTGCAAGAAAGATCACGTGAGTTGATGCAGGTGTAAATTACACATGAGCATAGAAATGGACTTTAAAGTGTGCTTTATGCATGATATGCTTGAGAACTCTCTTAGATGGAGTGAAATTTTTTCATTTGACTCCTAGTAGAGGGTTTTAACTCCTATTTTAACTGAGAATTCAATTTGGATGCCTGAAAAATTTGTGTATTGTGGCTTCACATCTCTCAAGGCAGTATGAGCAAGGAGAGCAGACTGCAGTGTGTGTCCATCTGAAGCAGCTCAAGTTTATTGCTGGTCCATTAAACTTGGGTCTGCTTCACAAAGTCACCCAAAATGGTGACTCCAGCCTGAGTGTGTCCTGTTCAGATTTGGCTGAGTTCAGTGGTACTCTCAGATGGGCTATAAAGAGCAATTAGTAATTTACTGGAGGTTTTTTTTAGCCTTATGGATTTTGGTTTCTTTTTTTCCCCCCTGCGTAGTAAATGTGGACCATCCTTGCTAGATTATCCCTATGTAATACAATTGCTTTTAAATCCATTTTAACTGCAGGGTGAAAGGGGTTTAAATATCACTGTCTTCACTTTTTCTGTTTTGCATTGGCTATTTAATTTTTAAAGAAATAGATATCTCTGTACTAGGAACAAAAGCTCTGACTCCCCTTTATGTACATACAAACTTGTACAAAATGCAAGTGCTTCTTTAAAAGTGATTTGTGTGTTCCTGTATTTACTGACATGAGTGAGGATCTGAAGTATGGTTTGTGTTGGCACAGTCTGTAGGTGTGAAGGAATTAGGGATTTGTTTGCTCTTTTACAGTTCAAAAGAGACCTAGTCCTACCTTTTGTCATTCCTGTGAAAGTAAATAATCAAAGACTGAAACTTTCTGGAGATGTGGTGCACACAGTTTTGTGCTTTGGTTTCTTGTTAAACTTACTAAATTCCACTGCTTTTAACAGAGATTGGAAATGTGCATTTAGGGATGTGTCAATTAGAAAACTTCATATTAAATAAATTGAAATTAAATACAAATATGGAACTTGAATGTAAACAGAAGTGCTGTGAAAAGCAATAAATGTTGAGAGTATTTGGAAGACATGAAGGCATCTGGAGTTAGGAGCAGTGGAAAATGTCCTTGTGGCTCCTTGTGAATGGACAGGAATGTTTAGGGGATGACTGAACATCAGGAGTGACGGGAAAGTATTGTATCTTGTGTGTTTTGTTTTAATAGCCATAAGAACACTATCAATACTAAGGAAATACCAAAGTTGGAATAGCTGTTCCAGCTGAAAGCACTACTGGAATAATTTCAGAAATGAATAGTCAGAACAGATGCTCTTTAACCTTTCAAATCCCATTTTGTTGTATGATACCTCTTTGGATAGGAATGTTTTAAAATTGCTCTTAAGTACACAAAGGCAACAAAACCTGTCCAAACAAGCAAACTCCATGTAGTTTTACAAAAAAAAAAACCCATATAAATAGAAGCCTCCCATCAAAGGGGTGAAAATGTTAGTATAAAGAATTCCCTCATGTGGAATAGCATTTCCAGTAACGAGAACTAATTGCTAGAGCACCAAACAAATAATTAGTTTATAGACAGAATCCAGAAATGCAGATCATTATGTGCTGTATCTTTGAAGCTGATTGATATTTTCTTCTGATCATTAAAAGCAGATACACAAGCTATTTATACAGCATGTACTAATGACTTAAGCTAGACTTGTAATCAGTCAGACTTTTCTTTGGCAATGTAGCTGGTTTAAGGATAAATGAGTACAGGTGGTTTCAGAATCAGAGCTGAAGCAGCAGAGCATTAGTAAGGGTTCAGCTGCTCTTGACTGAGCCACAGTCAAGAACAAAAGACCCGTATGACTAATTACAGAAATATTGTTTTATAATGCTTTCATTTATAATTGCTAAATTAATTCTAATTCTGACTGGTAGATAAACTGTGCCTAATTGTTTATGGTAACACAGAATTGGTTCTGTTGTCTGTGATAGGGTAGTCTTAAATATAATCCAGAAGCTTTGTAAAACTTAATTTTTTTTGTTGATCGTGACCTCTGTAAACCTTGCATTTATGGGTAAATTTCTGTGAGTAGTCTTCTTAAATGATGATAAGTTTGTCCAGACTGTATGAAAGATAACATTAGATTTAAGAAATTCACATAGATTCTATTTGCAGTGAGTTTAATATTTTAAGTATGTGTACAAAAGCACATAAAGTTTGTGTGGGATTTCTTTTTAGGTGTGATAACAAAGGGGGCATTTGTGCAGAGTGCATTTTAAATGGTGAATGAGGTTTCTGTTTTTAGTGATGGACCCAGTGTTCAATGAGCAGTTTTAGAACAAGGTTTCTTGCAGTATCTACCTTGAAACAACAGCATTTTTATATGATATGATGTGTTTCACTATCTATCCTAAACAGAGCTCATCAGAGACTAAAAATGAGGTGGATAGAAATTCCCTGTATTCCAAGATAATGGCGTAGTGTCGTACTGGTAATGTGAATTTCGGTGTACAAAATGGTTATGTACTGGAGTTCTTCCTGATTTTTCTCTCTGACTTTCTCTGTGACTGGAAGCAGGAGTAGGTGGTATGTTTGCCAAATAATTTCCTTCAGTTTAAACAAGTGAAACAGAAAACAATTCCATAATACAGCTTATAGAACTGTGAGTCAAATTAGGGTGTTCATGTGATGAAGAGACTCTGGCTCTGCTTAACTTCAGGAGAAATACTGAAGTATCACAGCTTGCTGTCTTTGTGTCTGGGGAAGGGTTCATAGACTGTAGTTTTAGAGTAGAAAAATGTGCATTTTTAAAAAGTCTAGACAATGACTGAGTAGACTGAAGCCTGACAGAATCTTGGTGATTGACAACAAGAGTGGCAATTAATTCCAGCAGTGTCTGGGGTTTTGTGAAATTGATACCTTCTGGCCAAAGACTGAAGTGAGATCATCACCGTATTTTCTTAGGCTTTTGAATGGTAACCACTAAAGGCCAGCACTGTGCTGGATTATGTTTGAATCACTCATGACCTAATGCTTTGCATCCAATTACCAATCTCCAGAAAAACCTTTTCCATGCAGTCCTGAATTACTGTTTTTATAAGCTCTGCTATTAAATGCTTATGCTGCTTGCAGAGAACGCCACTGTGAAAAGATTAATTTTTCTTCTCTATAGCCTGGTTCATGTAGTCCTGTCTAGAGTCCTGGAAGACATGGCTTTTGCCTAATCAATAATCACTTCCAATTTTCTAAGTGCCTAAAAAACTGACAGCATCCACTGTGACTTGTACATGAACTCGTTGAGAGGGTTGGTATGCAGTAATAAATGCTCTGGGGTTCCTTAGTAATTTGGGGAAAACCACACCCCAAAATAAAACCAGCAAACACTACCTGCAGAGTGCTGGTTTATTTTATTTTTTAATAAATCAAAAATTAGTCTTCATTTGTTCTGTGGCTAAAGATCTCTGAAGAATTGGGCAGATGATCATGTAGAGTACCAAGAGTAATTAAATCAAAGTAAAATTCAGAAATTAAGGAAAGGAATGGTTTAAACTGACAAGAATTACTCTCTTGTGTTCCTGATTACAGGAGATCTTCCAGGGGGTATTAAAATATAATGTACTCTCTTCAGCATAGTGGCAACTCAATTTCAAATCAGCAGTGATGGACATGGGGAATACCATGGTGTTCACAAAAACCCCTTTGGTTTCCAAGTGATGGTAAATTGGAACAATGGATCAGTTGCCACTAGCAGGAATTGAACTAGAGAGTGTAACAAGTTGCTTTTCTGGCTTGTTGAGACTTTTTTCTGTTTAGCTTGTGCCTGATGTGTGGCCTCTTGTTTTGGTCTTTAATACAGCTGGTTTAAATATGCTACTGGCAAAACCACTGATTCAGGATTCAAATACAGTGATTTTACAAGTGCTTTTACCTCTTAGCTGCCACTTATCAAACTGCTCATGTTCTTGGAAGACGTGAATTTGCTTTTATGAACTGCTTTATGTTCTTATTTCCCTGGTTCTTATGTGTCTGTTGCTAACTGGATTTGGTTTGCTGTTTGAATTTGGTAGGTAGAGAAGTTAAAGGGGTGGTTTTTAAAAACTATTAGTTTTTACAGTTTTCTAATTCTTTGGAATGCTTTGCATAGTTGCACTACCATTACTGTTTCAAAATTTCACTTTAGTTATAAGTGTTGATGGAAATCTATTCCTTTTTTTTTACTGAACATAAGCCTTGGGCTGATGCAAAATTTTAAAATCTTGAGCTGATTTAGTTCTGCTGCATTTCTACCTCTGAAATGGACAATGGTATTTTGAATGTAAATTGAATTTTACCATGGAAAAAGCTGGTGGATTGACAACTACCATTCATTGAGACTACATTTTAAATAGCATAGTTTTTAGAGAGAGTTCTTTATCACTTTCTAAAGCTGGCCTTGTGAGATTATGCTGCTGTACACAATTAGACAATAACAGAAGAATTTGGGACAGCTTTTTATACTGCTTAACTACCATAAAAGCTGTGCTGATGCCTCTGAAAGAGAGCTTTTAACTTCTCAGCTTTCTGGGCTAATTTACCTTCTATCTTGATAACACTGTAAAAAAAAGGAGGATGGGATACTTGTGATAAAAACAATTATTGAGGGAGTACTGACGCATCACTTGGCATAGGCAACTTGTACCTTGATCCCGTGGGAAGCTATCTTCTCCCCACACTTTACCTGGTCTCTAGGCCAGGTGGTTATTGAGAAGGACTCATACATTAGAGTGGAATGGCTCTTTTTCCCCTGTTGTGGCATCACTCATTCTATGTGCATGGCTCCACAGAACACCCGCTATTGTGCATGGAGGTTTTGATTCTGGTTAGCTTTTCAGACATGGCTGTTTAAGGTGAACAGCCTTTTGGCTAAGATTTGTCACATTTTATTGAGATCTTTTTTTCCCTGTAAATTCTATTTTAGTAAAATAATTTCATTGCCCTGTGAGTGTCAGAAACCAGAGTGAAACTCTTGCATTGATGCTGTCGGCAGTTTGTAATTTGAAGTAGAAAATGTGTCAGTTGAAGCTTCTAAGGCTTAAACTTGAAACAGAAAATATTTATTTTAAAAGGAGAAATTTGCACATACCAACTAGGAAATACTCACTAGCTTTAGAGAGATTAGGATATTGTACTGATTTTTAGGGAAGTGGCCTGCTCTTAAGCACTGTAACTATTGTCTGCTTTTAGTGTCCAAGTCTGAGCAGATACCTGCACTGGATACTCTCCAGAACTTGCTTTCCACCTCACCTGCTCTGTGATCCTGTGGCTGCCAAGTAGAGACTGACTGCTTATACTTCTATATGGATTTCCTGTTCATAGTTTAATAAGCAAATGAATGCATTTCCCAGAGATCCTAAACCTGCAGCATGCATGTTAGGCCAAACTTCCAGTATCTGGTACGCCTTTGTGTAGGAATGAAGCTGGGGTTTGTGCCAGTCTTCTTGCAATAAGCTAGTCCCTAGTTCTGCTTAATGAAATCCATCTGTAGACACCATATTTCAGTGATCTTGCAAACTAAAGTGAGTGGAGGGGGCAACCAGGTATTCAGAAGGGGGTTGGCCTCACATAGTACTGCTGATGGCTTGAAATTCAAACTGCTGTAAACTCTTGAGGCATCCTATTCCAGCAGCAGCCGCTTCTGGGTCTCTGCTAGGCACCTACAGTAGGCAGTGTCTCTGGGAATACTGGTACTGTGTTGGGAGGGGTTTTCTTCCAGCCCCAACCCCAATGAGGAGCATGCAAGAAGTCGAACTGCGGCTCGCCAGAAGATGTCAGCCTTGCGTGTGCAATGTGTGCAAGAGACTGGCAGTGCCTCTCCCTCGGCTCTGCCGTCTCTCTGCTGACCCCACCGAATCGCTTCTGGTGCTCTGTAAAAGGCAGCGCTTGGATGGAGCTTTGTCTGGAGGCTGCTAGGCACTGGGAAATGACTCCAGGCACTGGGAAATGACTCCAGGCAGTGGCCTAGATGCTGCTCGCAGCGCTGGCTCTTTGTGCTGCTCGAAACAGAAAAGGCAAGCTCCCTGGCAAGCTACCTGGATAAATGGCTTTGGATGGGCCTAACAGCAGGCTAATAATCTGGTACAAAATCTGTTTCACGCATGCTGATCTGCTGTGAGCCACTAGTAACCTTTTAACAGTAACTTAAGGCAAAGCAAACTGTTCCTCTTTAGCACTCGCTACTGGTTAATAATTTCTCATAAAGCTAAGACAAATGTGCAGCAAACAGCTTAGTTTTTCAATATTGAATTTTTTGCTTCCAGTAAAATTAATCTTGGAGGAGAGGGTAAAATTTTGTTTAGAGTCCCTGTCAGATTGGGTGAGAAAGCAGCTGGCATTTTTTGTCAGGAGGGTGGTCTCTAAAAGTTACAGATATTGAACCTAGTAGAGTTTGATCACTCCAGTAGTATTATTTTATGATGCTCTGTCTGAAAATGTTAATTTTTGGTGATCCAGTGAATATAGGATTTCTTAATATAACCTTGTTCTGGGGGATAAAACAACCTCTCTTCCTCCTGAAAAATATGCCTGCCTATGCCTCCTGCTCTTTATGCATGTAATAGTAAATTGAAGGTCATTTTACAGCAGTGTGGTTCATCTCTTTGATCTTCACATTTTCTCATAATGGCAGATTCAGAGGGGTGGCTGTCACTGCATGGCAGGGTGAACAAAATGGATGTGTACCATGTGATATGGCAAAAATGTGGCTACAAAAGCATCTTTTGACCTCCAAGTTGAGTAGGTTCTGTATTTTATGACCTATGCAATCATTAGCTTCAAAAATGCATTATGGTATGAAGAGGCACTTCAGAATATTAACCGCTAGGACCGAGGATATCCTGTGTTCTCTATTGCTCTCTTGATGTACATGAGTGACTGTGGTGAGCATTAGCTTTTGGAGGAGAAGGAGAAAATCACATGTTGAGGAAAACTGAGCATCTTAAAAACTCTTGGGTTGTTGGTTGCCTTTTTTTTTTAAACTGTAAAAGCTGTCTTGTGAAAATCACACAAAATTCAGATTTATTTTCTTTGGTTGCATATGTAACAAACTCTATACTGACTGATATTCCAATGACTTTGAGGGAGAAGGGGAGAGGGAGGGCAAAGAGAATAAAAGTGTCTCAGGGGGTACAAAGTAGTCTGGGCACTAATGAAAAAATAAGTAAAACACAGGCTAACCTCCCTGTAGGTAAATGGGAGACTTTTACTTTGGATTGGTTGATATATTCATTTAAAAGCAGGAAACTGTAATAAGGGGAGAGGGAGAAGGTAGATTCCATGGCTTCTCTGCTCTGCAGTTCAAATTAGAAGCTCTTGCAGTTCATTTTAAGCACTCCAGAACTCAGATGCAGGAGTAACAAGGGCTAAGTAGAAGAGGAGAAGACAAATCATTTTGTTTCCTTTTTGTCTCATTTCTGTGATTCTCTGTTGGGTACAGGACAATAGGCCAAAGTTGCCAGCTGGGAAATCTAGGCTGAGCTTGAATTATAAAAGTGTTGTGCTTGTACTGTCAGAACCTTCTTAAAGCATCTCTACCGTGTGATTGGATAACAACATTTGTGCTGGGCACCCTCATGGCCAAGTTACTGAAGGAAAAAACAAACACTAACAAAGTGGATGTGGCTCTCAGGCTCTCTGCAGGCATTTTCTCAGTGTAATTATAACATTTTCATTCAAGGCATGTCACTTCGGGATGGTGAGCTCAGCTAAAGTTTCTTAAGAACTTTAATTTCAACACAGATTTTCATCCAAGAGCAGAGGAACTTTGAAGAGGTGGGAAACTGTTCACTCCTGGATTTTACACTCTTCTTTGCTAGTAACTTTTCCTTCCCAACATGACCATAACCAACTGAGATTGCTGCTACTTGCTGCCTCCACATGAGAGATTTATATTGTATGCAATTTTGTGAAAATTACCTTTTTGCTGTTTGTGGCAATGATTATATTTTCCCTCAAGTTTGCTGTACTGTTCCTTTGTTGCTTGTTAAATAACCCAAGGACTACCAAGCAGGTCTATGTGACCTAAGGTCAGGGCAGTGCCTTGTTACAATGATTGTTTTAAATTATAAGAGAAACAGTGATTGTGTAGGCTCTGTTTACATCTTGTTACTGGTTGAAATGGGATTTTATGGTGCCTCTAGATTTTACTGCTGCAGTATTTAAATTCTTCTAAATGGTATCTGTCAGAGGTTACATTCAGTTTCTGGAGACTATTGGTATTTCTGCAAAGTGAGTGCTTTTCATCAAAAAAACCCCATCAGTTGTACCAGGCTCATGGCTCAGAGTTACCCCATGAAGAGCTGTAGGGATGCTCTGTGGCTTGAAGTTTTTGTGTTGCTTCATGTGGTATTCCTGTTTTCCAGTGTAAGAAGTGAATTGTGCTTTTATTTTAATCACAGTACATGTGGTGTATTTTGGTCCATGGTATTGGCTGAATTCTCTGGTGGGGTAAACGTGAATTAAGTAGGTATTAGGAAGAAGTATGGACTTGACATAATGGGATTAGACCTTTGAGCTTCTCTGTTAGATGACAACGTCTCCAACCACAGCTGATACCTGATAGGGTAGTGATGTCAGACAGGTTCTTCAAAGCCTTTTGCAATCCCAGTGTGTGCTTTACTACCACTGAAAAAGAAATGGAACATTATCATTTTTCAGAATTGAAAAGAAAGAGAAATTTTACCTTGAGAAATAGATGAGTGAGAAATCCTTGTTTGAGATTAAGACAAGGGCTTTTTGTTTAGTAGCTTTGGAGATTTACTTGAACAAAACTCTAGCCTACACATTTCTGGCAGTTGTGGGAAAACCTCAAATTTATGAGTTCTTGGCAGATACTTTAGCTATCTTATTATTGTAAATAGAATTTACTGAAGTAATTCATTTAGTCAGTTATTATTCAGTTATTCTAAGTATTATTCTGCACTGGTAACTTGGAACTTTCCACAGTAAACTTGTCTAATTGGCCTTAATTACATGGCATATTGAAACATTCCTTTTTTGGGTTTTTTTGGAGGATCAAGACAGAGTAGTGCTAATGGCAAAACATATTGCTTGGATTTATATTGCAGATTTTTGGGGCATTTTTCACAATGTTTTTTTTTTTTTTTCAATTGGTTTATGCACAGTAATCAGTCTGGTTGTGAAGGTTTGCTCTGCAATGGCTGGGCTACCCTGAAAGTGTTCTTAGTCTTGGATTGAGTGGAAATGTGTGTACAGAATATATGTATTAACTATGGAATGTATAGTTAAGCTGAAGGTGGGAGATGATGGTTAACCCTGAACACTGACATTGTTTGGTTTATCATGGGAACATAAGCATCATTTTGGGGCAAAATAAATTCAGGTTAATGAATTTTTGTTTCCTTGTGTAGTAATCAAATATATTGCAGTTTCATAGGATAAGTGCAATTATTCAGTGTAAACTGGGGTTTATCCAATGAAAGTTACTTGAAGAAATAACCGTATCAGGCAATTTTAAGCTGTTTGTTACATAGGTGTACTTTTATAAATTCCTGAGTTAGAGAAATACAGTTATTCCAGTTTTCTTAAATTGGAGCTGAAGTAGCTTCCATTGGGTAGAAATAACTGCTGTGTAGTCTCAACAATCATGTGTAGGGGTGAGCAGCTGTGCGTACTGAGGAAATCACAGAAATATTGTTGACTAATGTAAGAGTAGGAGGCACTTGAAAGAAGGATTGTGAATTTTTGGCAAATAAATTTGCGGGAAAGTGATTTCCATTAGAGAGTCTAGTGGAAAAAAATAATATAATCAGTTGGATTTTGAGTGGCTAGTGATGATTTTCCTTGCTGTTTGGATACTGTGGTCTTGCTTAGAAAATATGCTTCTCAGCAAGCCATTCATTCAGAAATTGCATTGTGCTTGAAACATGAGAAGGGAAAAAGCTATTGGAAGTGATGCTGCTTGAATAGACATTCAACCATCCCTGTTTGCAGCAACCTTCCAGCACATTTCACTGAAAGGAGTGAAACTGAAAAGATGGGTTGATGCCACTGAAATCAAGATGCCAGTTTCCATTCAGTCAGCAGTAGCAATCCTATTTGCTTTCTTCTTATTTTGTCCTTCATAGTTCCCTTGCTGTCATCAAGAATGAAAGGCCCAGGGAAAAATGCTCTTTTCTTTTTCTTGGAGACTTAAGTTTGATGTGAGAATAAGTTAAAGCTTGAACTTTTAAACTCACCTTTAGACTTCTGTGCTTTCTGTAGTTTGTTCTTAACAGCAAATGTTAAGCACAAAAATCACCATGTGATGTATGAAACAAGACTTGAATAATAATAAAGAAGGATCAGACGGTGAAACTTGTAATAGCTCTGCTGAGCTCAAAGAATAAGCTGGCTGTTTTCTCTAGATATGTGCAAGAAAGTGAAAGTGTGTTGAAGTCATTATGGAAAAGCAAGATAAGTAATTACTAATGAATACATCTTATATTTCCTGTTTGACTTGTTCAAGGATACCTTTGTAGTTTTTTTCCCTTTAATTAATTTATTACCTTCAAGTTGTTGACTAAGTTTTTGTGAGTATCTTGCAAGCTAGAGTTTACTGTGAGCTGTTGGCTGGGACTCTATTCCTTAAGCACAACGCAGGCTGTGTTGATTTAAAATGTCACATGACTCAGCTATCCTTGATTATGTAGCTTTCGCCAGAACCCTATGAATTGCTATCTGCAGAGACTGTAGACTGAGTAGTGAAAAGATGCTTTAATCAAGTCACCAAGGTGCAGCATATCAAACATGGCTTGTTTTGATGCTAGGAAAAGCAGCCCTTATGATACCACGTATGTTAAGTTGCCTCCTTAGCACAGCTTTTCTCCTGGAGGGGATTGCAATGTGCCAGACTGCCACCTCGCTGTGGAAAATGGAAATCTTCAACCAACAAAGCAGTTCTTACTGCTTTGATTCATAAATGCTGTTTCAGTGCAATGTGAGTAATGAGGCAGCAGCCCATCACACTGTAGTCCCTTGTTCCTCTGGGAGGTAGGGTGTGTACTTCTCTTCCCTGTAATTATTAGAATTTGCCATGTCTTACATAATGTCAGAGAGGAGAATTGCCTAAGGTTACCTGGAGTTTGAGTACAATCTCAGCTCTAAAAGAGCTGTCCTTGTTGTATTTTATTTTTGTTGACTTTTTCCCCAGACCAACCCCTTAATTTTTGCATGGAAACAGAATACAACCTTAAAACTGGCCAATGTGTCTTAATCTTGTCTGGCTTTCCTCATGATCATCAGTGTAACCACTAACCACAAGTGTTTCAGCTCCTAAGCAGATTTATGCAAATGTCTTTAGAAAGAAAATCCTTGTGAGGTGAAAAATCTTCCCAGGATAAATTATGTCACAGCTAATGGAACTGACAGCTGAGAAAAGTCAGGGAGTCTCGAACAAATGGCAGAGATCTAAAGCTCTGAAATAGTCTGGAGGGCCTTGAACCACAAAGACTTTTTGCAGGGGAAAGCAAGTTGTGGCAACTACTCTGACAACTTGTTTTGCTTTTCTTATTGCTTTTTCTTATTTCTGTAACTCTGAAATGATACAAGACAGGAGGGCACAGTAGTTCCTTTCTGTTATGTCAAAAGGTGGTTGCACTTGACAGTTATTTGCTTGGCTGAATTGATTATAGTAATCACAGTTGTGTATCAGTCCTCAACTAGAATATTTTAAGTTTATTAGTCTTTGTGCTGTAGAAAAAGTAACACAGGGTAAAAACTGGTGATGAGGAAGAGTTGCTCAGTTATGGTAACCTACACCTTTTCCTTTTAATCCATGTTTGTCTTTCATTGCAGCAATGCTCAGTGTTGTTTGCAATAATCCTTTTTGCAGTGGAAGAGTATTGCACTCAGTCTGAGTGCAGTTTCTGCTAACAGATTTGGTCAGGGATAGCTCTCACATTATTTTCCGTGGCCAATCACATTCTGCCCATAAGATGTACTGGCAGTGTGCACTTTTTTATGTGTCTGGCAGAAAACACAACCAAGCATTTGATAAGGTTTGTGTTTTATGGGAACAGGTTCTACTCAGTTGTATTTCATAGTTGGAATGGAATGGCCAAGCAGATTGTGGGTAAAGATACTCTTGGGTTGAGGTGGTTACACAATTAAATGTATAAAATGTGTCATTTCCTTATGTCTAATACGTTGAAAGCTTTGTGCTTTTTTAGTAGGAATTTAGTTAAATCCATAAGACACTCTTGGCTGAATTAACAAAGTCAAAATTATGCATCACCACTACTTCTGTCCGTTTATGTCTTATAATAAATGTAAAAAGAAAGTGGTCACTATCATTCAGAATGCTGTGAATAAAAACGTGACAATAACCTGGCTGGCATAAGCATTTATAGTTCTAAAAGAGTGGAAATAGATTTAAATCCTATTACAGGTTTAATTACCAGACAAATATAGGGTAAAGCTTAGAAAGTTGTCGTAAGTTGAGTTTTATTGGGTTTTTTTAGTTTCTGAATATCTTCTAAATAAAGTAAAATCACAGGTAGTTCTGGTTTCTTGTAGCTGAAGCACAGACAGTAAGAAAAATATGAATTATTTGCTTATTTAGAGCTGTGCAGGTTCACAGAAATCTATTGCCAATAGAAAATGTGAATTCCTGCCTTTTGCTGGCTTGCCCACATGCTCCTGCAATGTTGTGGGTATGTAGCATTTAGCAGGTGTAGAAGGCAAGGTCTCTGTTCTGTTCCGTGAGCTCAGAGCTGAGACCACTTGTAGCTGCACACCCTTGAATGCTGCTTGCTGACTCCCAAATTCAATTCTTCCTAAATTTCTGTAGGCTGGCTTAACCCATGAATGACTGACACAGTAAGTGAGAGCACTCAGGCTCTTCTCTGTCTGCTTCTCTCTAGCTCTAGGGGCAGATTAGGCAGCACTTAAAGTAATTTTTCTGGTTTGAGTCCTTACACTCTTCTAAAATTCACTCTCTAAGCAAGCTGGCCAGTTTGTTAATGTTTATATTGGCACTAAGGCTGTCTTGTGGCAGTAAGGGATTATATTATCTTCAGAGCATGGAATAAATTTTTTTCTTCATAAGTGTTTTGGAAAACATGTTGACCAAGGTAAACTTATTGCCATCAGTAAGATGAGAGATAATGGTATGCTTACAACCGAAAACAGTGCTCAAATTGTGTATTTTTTAATAGGTGTTTTCTACAATTCCCTTCTTCCAAGTAGCTAAGGATCAGAAGAGAGTTCCTAACCTTGTGCAGTTTTGCAATTCATAGATGTCCAGCATGATTTAGGATTTTAGAATTAAATGGTTTGAGTTTGCTAAGTTGTAATTGAGCTGTTAGATTTCATTCATAGTCTGGTCAAATAACTGACCCGTATTTCGGTTGGTTATTTGATGTTCTGAAAAATAATGTGCCTTGTGAAATGGAAAATTGAGGTCAAGCCTTTTATGTGCCTCATTCAAAGGAGATTTTCACTCAAAATCACTTGAACTGAGCCATGTCTTGGTACTGTGGGAGGGTTTGTCTAGAGCTAAGGTTTGTGGTTTATCATCTTTAAAACTTATTTCAAATATATTTTTCTGTTAAATTCTCAATGAATATCCCAATCTGAAAGTACATGTTGTGGTGGTACGTACTGTAAAATTTCTACTCCCTGTTCAAAAGGTCTGTCTGAACTTCTCTACCTGGTATTGATAAAGTTTGCCTTTTGTCTGGAAAAATCTTTCATGGCATTTGGTTAGGTGTTGTCTCTTCCCCATTCCAATACAAGCTTGCAAAAGTGTCTGCTTGCCACACCACCCCTTAGGAGGAGAGAGAGCGCTTTTAGGGGTCTGTACTGATGTTTCTTCTCCCTCGTAGTACTATGTTGAAAGCAGTTTTTCAAATCTTGCTTCATTACAAGGAGATATTGCTTTGGGTGGTAGGTAAAGGGTTACTTAAATGTGTAAAACGTGCCTTCACTTCCAGGTATATCTGTGGTAAGAAAAGAACAGTGACACGGAGCCCTGTTAGTTCACATTTTGGAGTATCAGTTGGCACTGGCAGTGTGCCTCATACAGATACTCACTGGGCTGGTGGGTTTTGGTGCCAAAGCACTGCATCTCTCATCCTTAAACTATCGGTGGTGTGGCTGAACTTCTCCTTGCTCTGGCTGTGCAGTTTGTGCTCTTGAAAAATATCCCCTGCTCAGGAAAACTTGTGGTGGAGCTGCTGCTGCTAAAATAACTTCAATTACGCATCTGTTTGAAGTAAGATTTCTTGAGAACTTCAAGAAAAACCAGTCTGTTTAACTTTTATCTCCTTGTAGACAGTAATATTTAGTGGAGAGAAATATTTCAGCTGTGTTTGAAGGAGGAGTGACTAAAGCCAGATGCCCAAGGTGTTAGCAGTAGTTTGTGCTGTAAATTCATGCATGTTACACCAAACCATGCTCTGTGTTGGTAACATTGATACCATTGCTGATTTCTAAAAAATATTTGGATTTCTTCATAAAGAAACAGCTTCTATGAAAGTTGATTCGGCTGTTTTAGAAAAGTTGTTTTGCTGCCTTTTGTATTCACTGGGATGTTCCAGAAGCTCTTAGGAAAAGGGATATGGTACAACCTGGTCACACTCGTAAATAAGTTGTCAATATACTTCAGGTATAGAAGCTGGAGAATCATTTCCCTCTTTGGAGAGCTGATCTGATTCTGTATTGGGAGGCAGAAATATTCTGATGAGTGTGTTGCTTATATTAAAATGAAGTGTATAACCCTGTAATGGAAAGATTGCTGTTAAAATATCTGAAGGCCAGACTTCCATATTTCTGGAAAGTAAGATAAAGCAATTTTACTGTAATTTATGCATCTTGAGGAAAAGTAGATGTTGAAAATGTACCATTAATATTATGTTACCTAGCATCAGCACTAATGAGGTAGAAAACTAATTTGTGACGCATTTTGTGGTCACAGTTTTTCCAAATGAGCCTTCAGTAGCAGAGCTACATAAACCATTCTGCCAGTGTCTTGGACCTGAGATTTGTGAAGTTTTATCTTTGGTGTTTTGAGTTACTGTTTTGTTACTGCCTCTGGCAACTTTTATTGTGATTCTATGAATCTCCAAAAGACGGCACGCTTATTCCTATGTTTTCAAATGAACCAAGAGGCTTTTATTTCACCTTCGCAGGGCTACAGTAAAATGAATTTAATCAAATCTTTCAGGTTGTGTTTGTATGCACATGACTGCCTAAAAAAAGGTCTTGGTAATTAATTGCTATTTCTGATCCAAAAGCTGGAAATTCCTTCAGCTTAACTGCTGGAAATTTGCTGCAAACAGGGATAGTTGAACATCTATTCAAGTAGCATCACTTCAATAGCTTTTTCCCTCCTCTTGTTTCAAATACAATGCAATTTCTGAAGGAATGGCAGCCACAGGCTTCCAGTGGATGAATACATGCTTTAGATGTTTACAAATCAGTATATTAATGACACTCAATCGTGCATTTATTCTCACTGGATCCGTTACTTCCTACCAAAACAGCCAGGGGAAAGACCCAGCATAGAGCAAGCAACACTAAATGTCATTAGTCAGAAAGGGGGAATGCTTGAGAAACTGCTTAAAGCATTCTCTCCTGTCCTAAAGTGTTGGAGCTGCCTTCATGTCCTTTCTCAAGTTCCTTGGCTATTTCAGGTGTTACTGAAATCACTAATTTGGATTACATGGTGAGTGATGGATTTAAACCTCCTGTAATCTAAACCTAAGTGTCAGTCTCAGATAATGCAGAGTACAAAGCAAGTGGGGACAGCCTCAAATTGCTGATGTCCACCAACAGAACTAGCTAGAGGCAAAATGCTAACTACAAAAAATAAGTCATTCTAGAAGTGTAAAAGAGGAGCCCTTTTCAGAGAGGATTAAAGCCAGTCTTTTAGATAGGACAATTACTAGGATGCTCTACAGGAACAGCATTTGAAATAATTGTCTAATATAGCAATTGCACTTTGGGAGGAAACTGCATTCTACCCTTTGTGACAGTACACTGAACATAGGAGGAACAGTGAAATTAAGCATGGAAAATTCTGAGCAATTCTTAGCAAAGACAGAGTTTTCTACAAACAGAGGGATTTGCAATTGTCCTAGGTTAAAAATAGATGTATTCTATTACCACCAGCTGTGGACCATTAGCTGTTAGCTGTTATCACCGGTTAAACAACCCACCCCTGATAACAGATGATGGGCCATCAAGAAGCCACCCAATGACTCATGGACTTATCTCACCCTATTGTGAGATGCTCCACCCAGGAGGGGGAAGCCGGGCATTCCCACCTGGATATAACTAGCCCTAGAACTGCCTAGGGGGTGGCCCTGTCTACTGGGTAGCTGGAGGACAAGAGCCACCACAGATTTTCAGTTGGACACCGGACCTTCCATCAGATTATCTCTTCATCTGGATCACTTCAGTTGAACTGCTCCTGCCACCTTAATAGGGTATCAGGTTGTATCTAGCTTTATCTGTACCTTTTTTTTAAATATTATTTTGCTTGTTTCTACCTTTTCAATAAATTTCAAACTTAACTTGTGATCTTCCACTGTTTTGTTTTCAAACCAACACAGCAATTCCGCATGAAATCCGTGAAGGACGTTGCTACCGGTACTTCCCCTTCTTAAAATGGATGTAGATATCAGGCAATATGGGCATTTAAAATACTGACAGGGTAAATCCACACACTCTACACAGAGCAGTTCCTGTGCATCAGTTGCCTCATGGGAGGGGTCAATGAGAAGCCACTGCCCTTTGTTCCTCACTGTTTCTGTGCCGTGGAGCCACTGATGTGCGGATATGCTTATCTGGTTTTCTGTGAAATGCTTTGGATCTTACAAACATGGATCTAGTGGGTTGGGATTACAAAAATAACTCATTCCTTAAAGCCATGGCACAACTGATTTTAAACTTGACTGCTATCTTACATTAACACATTTGTAAGGAAGCTGTATGGAGGACACTGAGCAGGCAGAAATGACATCCAACTACAAAATTGCCATTGTTATGCCCACTGTCATGCATGTTCAGATGCATAAATATAGACAGCAGTGTACAGTAGTTAGTTTTCCATCTTGCTTTTCTATGATATATAAAGTATTATATATTATTCTGGTTGTGACTGAGAAATTGAAAGCATACATGTGATTACTGGAAATGAAGAGCAGCTTTAATGAAGAAGCTATTTGGGTACTTGCTGGCTGGCAAAATTATTAACATTTTTTAACTAGGCTGAGTCCACTCCTCTTTATGGGAGTTGGGAGGGAGAGTAAAATTAAGGTCTATATTTTTAAAGGCAAATAGCTGACTAATAGAGAACTTCAGTCAGGAACTTGAGAGAAGTGCTTACCTATTGTCATAAAAGGAGACAACTTTCATAACGATGTTGACTCAAAAAGACATTTATTAGAGCAACACGTTGTGTCTGGAAATCCCCAGAAAAAAGGAAGAACAAAAGTCAGAGGAAAAACCCCCGGTGCGACAATTGGATCACCCTGACTGTCAGACACCCGTCAGAGAGAAAGAGTCCGACCGAGCCGGGTGTTCCCTGGATTTAAGACCGAGTTAGGAAGGAATTATTAGAAAGCCCCTTGGGGTCCCGAGGCCAATCACCCTGGCTCGTGCTTGCTAGCCACTATTTGGCTAACAAGCTGGGAGATGCTCTGCACCTTGGTGCTCTCTCGAGCAGCTCAAGAGCAAAAAGCTCCTCCCTTCTTCGTGGAGCCCTTTTTATAATATTTTCTAGGGGGGTTGGGTTTGTCCTTTCCACTCCTCTTTAGATGGAACTGATTGGCTTTACTAATTAATGAGGGGATCCCTCCCGCCAATGAGACGCTCGTCTAGGGGTGGTACTTTTCACTCATTAGCATTGGCGGGAAGGAGCCTCATCAATATTCCACTTTTGATACATTCTGGTGACAGACCCAACTGTCAATTGCTATTTTTGGAAAGGGTGCAGAGTTGGTCCTTTAATATGAGCCAGGGGGATGGGTCATCCTCTCAATGTCTTACAATGAGAAACTCTTTAAACTTTATTAACATAACTCTCTAATTAAACTAAACCTTATAATTAACTTCACAACATTCGTTATAACCTGTTTCTTAACCTTTGACTTTGATAAAAATCTTTATTATAACTTTTTAAACATTTACCTTATGAAACCCCTCCTTTTTACTGCAAAAATTCACTTACTAGGTTTGTGAATAACACCTATGGTTAAGTTAGTCCAATGTAGTGTGTGAAGCTTGCACATGCAGTGTCTCCTCAGAGAATGCCTTCTACAAACATCAAAACAGGAGTGTTTCAGCTGGAGTATGAAACAGCTCAGTCATAATTACGTGCCAGTAAATTAGTGTCTCATCTTCAAAAAAAAAAGGCAGTTGGCTTTTGTCATTAATTTATCAGTAATACTTGAGCACTGTGTCATCCTGAACTTGTGACGCTGTTTGGAAATGATCATTAGTGGCCCTGGAGGTAGGACAGACTGCAGGAGTTGTAGGACATGGCTGGCATTTAACTGAAGGGGAAGCAGCTTTTCGTGTAGCTTAATGATACCTGCAGTTCTTAGGTTTGGTAAAAATGCACAGGTACAAGTGAGCCCCTTTCAAGTAACTGCAAATTGCACTGCATAAATCTGTACCTCTGAGTCTATACTGTCCTACCACTTGTAACAAATGTTAGGCTTGAAATGACAAATATTTGTGAAATGGATTTAGAAAAGTTGCCTTATCACTGAATTTATATTTTCTCTTAAAGCCTTTGACCTTTGGTACTGCCGTCTTTTAACAGGGGAAAGTGTTTTGCAGTAGGCAGTGCTGGCGTGGTTGTGCATGGGAGTGTGCACACACAGCCTGGCGTGGCCCCTTGTTTGTTTTGCAGGTGTCCTGTTAGGGTGGCTGTTTCATTCTCCTTCAGCTGTAGGACAGATCTTCTCATTGACTTCTTCCCCCCTTTAGCCATCTTTCTCCATCCTTTAAGGTGTTGCTGTGCTCCCAACCATGGTGCTGCAGTCTCATGGTTACATTTAGCAGTCTGTAACCAGCCCAGACACAGAGTTTTCTGGGGCAGCATGATTTCAGTGATGAAAAGGCACAGTAATTCTCCCTCAGCTTATCTGCACTTAGTGCTGTTTGATCCTGAGACTCAATCAGGAGTGTATGAGGTAGCTTTATTTTCCTGCTAACTTTGCTTGATTAGTGGCTGATCTGATTTCCCCCACGTTGTAATTAATTTTTGCACAGAAGCATGCTTAGGTTTATAACTTAAAGAATAAATGATGGTGGCTCATATTACTGTCTACATGTTTTAATCCTTTTGAATGTCTAGTTGGACTAAACAAATATATGGATGTTGCATCTGCCCTGCTGTGGTGATTACTCCAGTGAAGACACAACTTCTTGGTTTTTTATAAGCTGCCTGTTTTATTTTGCAAGAAGCTATTCAATTACTCCTCCAGAAGGCTACTAAAGTAAGAGGTTTATGGCTTTTATTGTCTTTCTGTTATATGGGCAGTTAATGGACAAGTAGGTACAAAGTATTGAAAGCTTGGGTTCTAATGTAAATGGCATCAAGCCTAGTCTTTCCTGAATACAATTATTAAGGTATAGGTCCTATTTAAAAACAAAACAAGCATTAAAACCCAAAGCAAAATCCCCCAAGTCACAAGTAGATATACAAGATAGAAGTGAAGGAAATTAATATTTAGGAAGGCCAGTGAACACAGCATGGTAAGTATGTCAAAATCTCCTGGGCAACTGGGTGTTTGTGAGAGCCAAATCTGTGCCATTGATTTGTACTCTGAGTTTTTGGGTGAACTTGGGAAGAAAGTCTGCACTGTTGTTGGGAAATACAAAACTGCTGTATTTCAGTCCCCTCCGAGGGAAAACTTGTCTCTTCAGGAATTTCCCTCTCAGTATTTATAGCTGATTCTATCACTCCTGAGTTAAGTTACTTTCCGAATCATCTTCATATTAATTTTTTTTTAGAAGTTGAATTTCTGCTATAGTAATTCAAAATGTAATGCTGTTTTGTCTGGTCACAGTCACAGGCAGTTATGTTTGTACTGGAAGTTGTTTTACTTCCAAAGAAAACTTGTTAGAGGAGAATTTGTCAGTGAAATGATTATTTAAAGCTCCTTGTCACAAGAGGAATTAGCTAGAGATTAACCTGCTGGAGCAAGACTCTTTTTTTCCCAACTTCCATTTAGACCTTTATTTTAATATTTCTTTTTCTTTTTTTTTTTGCATGAGTTTTTTTTCTTGTGTGCTTGCAGATAATGGTCATGTCTGACTTATCTTAGAGACACTTTACCTGCTGTGTTAGAAGGAAAGAGAAAGCTCTCCTGTTTCCATAAATATTATCTGTCTGATGAAGAAAGAACAGTGGATGTGCCATGTTGTGGGGTTGTATTATTGTTATGCTGTTTTGTTATTTGATACTCATGTCTGTGTTTCAATGCAGCTGTGAAAGAAATATATATTAGTCCTTAAAAGCAATTACATTAACTTTTAATTTGCTGAGGCAAAAGTAAGTTCTTATGCCATGTCATATCTGTTTATTTGGGATAATTTGATTGGCATAAACACCAAACACTGATTACTTGGCTCCTCTAAATGCCAGTGGGTTTCTGTACCTTGTCATATAAACAAGGTAAAGCTGTGGGTACCCTGGTACATCTGTAATGCCACTGAAACTGAACAGGCTTGAGTCACAGAATTTATGAGCCGAAGGGAGTTATTTCTTTCCTAAAATTCCCCATTCAATTTTACAAGTGACACAAAGCATGAGTGAGGCCAAGTCTGATATAAACCCACAGTACTTAAATTCTAGCAAGACCAAGTTCCTTTGACAGTTATTCTTGTATGTGGTACCAAAATCAGCATTTACATGCTTAGAAATAATCCCTTTTTCAAGTCATTTTTCTGTGTTTAGAAACTGTCCTCATTTTGCCGCTCTAATCAACACAGCACAGTATTTTGTGGGTTATGTGCTCTTTCCATTAAAATCTCATGTTATTGTTTAAAATGTGTAATATTTAAAAAAACAAAGCACCTGGCTTTCAGGAGTAATTTCAATAACAAATACTATCTATAAAGAATACTTCTTAAGATGTCTCTCTGAAAGTAAATGTTCATAAGTATTTTGAGGGACTTCACATCCTTTGTAAAGTAGTGCCCAAACTGTTTCAAAAACTAAATTTTTAAAATGCTGCTGTGATTAATGGTTATTAGGGAGCTAAATCCTATTCATTGCCTGCCTAAAAGTGCCAATGCTGCTTAGTTTTCTGTGTGTACCTTTCTGTGTTAATGTTGAAACTAGAGGTAAATAGCTCACAGGTAAAAGAGAGCGTTTTCTGTAAAACTGATGCACTGGGGAGATGTCAGGACAGATCCAGTCTGGAAACAGCCACTTGGCTGTTAACAAGACCAAACAAAGTGTGTGACTCATGCAGTACAGCTGGCATTGGGGCTCAGAAATTACGCCGTGATTTTCCCAGCCCTGATAGCCCTGGCAGCAGGGCTGCAGCACATTTTTGGTGTTGATTTCCTACAGGGCCATGTTTATGTTGGAGGCGGTGCACAAGCTGCTGTGTGGGCATCAAATTGTTCTATTGGTTTGAGGATTAATGAGGTTAAATTAGCTCAGTCATTTACTGCACATTTTATTGAGGTTCAAGCTGTTCAGACTGTTGCAGTTAATATAAGCAGCCCAGAATGCTGCCGGTTAAATGTAAGTTACCCACCAGGGATCCAGAGTTCATTATCGGAAGGAATAGGACAACTTTACTTGTGATAAAGTTTAACTTGTTGGGAATACTCTTCCCTGTGTTGTTTGAGAGGCAAAACTGGAAAGAGTGTCATTGATCAGCAGCACAGCAGGATACCTCGATGGTGCGTTTAGGGGGATGTGTTGCTCACTTTATACCTGTTGTACAGATGGAAGTATGGGTGATTTAAAAAACTCCTTTGGGCCTTTGATTTGCATAAAAATAATGTCCCATTCACTAATGAAAAAAAAAAATTTGGATTTAGAGGGAAGTGAAGAGCTAAGAATGAGTATCTCTGCTTAAAAATTAAACCCACAGGGCAACAGAGTTGCTGTGAGGACACTGGCTCCATCTTGGCTTCTGACTTGAGGAAGCAGCTGTGCACAGATTCTTCCATCTTAGAGGAAGTTTTCTCTGAAGATCTCATGTCTGTCACAAAAAGATGTTTGTAGGAACTATGTTTAAATGTGCTTCAGAGATAGTAGAAAAGTTTGGAAACCCCCACCGAAGTGCAAGTTCAGGAGAGTTTGGGGAAGAAAATAATGAGTCAAGTTTTTGATCTAAAATAAACTCTTGGGTTTTATTTTGGGTTACTTAAATTCCATCTAACTTTTGATGGGTTTTTGGACCTTGTCACACAAGAAGGGCAGTGCTGTGGTGTGTCTGGAATGCCACTGAAAGGAAGAATCAAGTAGGCTTGGCTTATGGTTTTCATCCTCTGAAGGGAGCCTGCTTTTTACCTGCCTGGTTTCCAGTGCTTTCCAGGTTGAAGGAGAATTGCCCTATCACTGATGGGAAGTCGTGTAAATGTTTGGGGTAGTTTTGGAAAGGGTGGAATGTCCTCATTGAGGAAAATTTCCAGTGGTCTGCGAGTCTTGGAGCAGTAGTAAAGGTGTACCTGTTGGGGATCATGGGGAAATATCAGGTCTAACTCTGAGTTAAGAATAAGTAGTAGTTACTAAATAGTATTCTAAGACAAATGATTGATTTCATCTGAAGTCATCAGATGCTTTTAAATGATATTGATAAATTTAAAAAAAAAAGTTTTGAGAGAAACTGAAGTGCTATCTTAGGCCCAGAGGCTGAATATGTGTGGTTTGTAAGAAACCAAATGCAATATGTCAGTGGCTTTCTTTTGGTGGGAGAACGGGGTGGCACCAAAGCAGAGTATGGCAGCACTCTTGAAAACAGTAGGCAGAGCTGGATTTTGCTGAAACTTGGCCTCATCCTGAATGCACACATGGCCCTCCCTGGGTCACACAAGCAGTGAGTTTGAGTAGTATCTGGACAGCAGGATAAGGCAGGTATTTCTGTGGTCATGGCTGTAAGCAAGGTATCTCCAGGTGACCTGTTAGTGCAAATTACTAGAAAATTTTAATCATGTCACCTTATTAAAAAAAAAAAAAAATCAAAAAACATTGTTTTGAGTTGAGCTAATCTGTAAAGGTGTTTAACCAACACTATAAAGTATTTTTTAACATACTATTAAGCTAAGTAAATTTCTCATAAGTAGGAACAACCAAACTGTCGGGGCTTTTGCATGCAGCCAAATCTAATAAATTTTACTTGAATTTCTTAGTCTAGAATTCTGTACTGTTCAGTAGGACAAGTCATTTCAAATGAAGAAGATTTGGCTCATTTAGACATAAGGCAAATATGAATATGAGAAATGAGTTTATATTCACAAATATGAGGTATTACCTTATAGCAATCAAGATTGTGCTACAAAGTGAATTTGAAGAGCCAAACCATTTGTTGTAAGATACTTAAAAGTACTTGATAGTGGCTGAAAGTCTAGAGTAACTGTTATTTGTCTTTTCTGGCCATGGTGTTTCTTTTTTACCCTATTCCCATCAGTTAGGATAGCTTGAGGGATTTCTCCTTCCTTGTGTTAAGCAAGCTGCAGAATACCTCACCCTCAGGTTTCATCGTTCCATTTTGACTCTGTAACATCTGCTGTGTTACTCGAGAGCTTCAGGATCTCTTTCCCTGCATGTTGTTGTACTAAGGACAGCCAACTGAAGTGTCTCTCAGAAGAGCTGGTTCCTCTTTCAGAACACCTGGAAGAGGCATTCTTTGTGTCTTCCTCTTCTCGCCTTTCTTTTCAGAAATATTACTTTTAGAGCTATCCTGATAATACTTTTTAAGCAAAAGTGCATTATATAATACATGGCATGCATAAATTGTGAGAATATGGGCTATGGAGCTGGTTAAATATTGAGAGGTGCTTGAACATCCCACATGGGGCAATGCTTTCCATTTCTGGATCCATGGCTGCTGTAAAATGGGAGTGCTATAATTGAGTGCAATTATGTTGGATATGTCAAAAAGACTTTGACTCTGTCTTTAGCTCTAAATCAGGAAGCCAGAATGACACTGTATTTAAGACTTTGTAAGCTTTCCTAAGCATTATTTTTGTTGGCACTGGGTGCTTGCTATGTTTATTTACAACAAATTGCCATCTTTTTTTTTGAAGTTCAAAGAATCTCCATTGGTTGCTTTTTTTTTTTTTAATTTTAGCTTATTTGCTTTCCCATTTATGTGCATAAATAATAATAAAAAAAAAAAACAACAAAAAACACTCAAAAGCTTATGGGGAACTTGGTGGTCCAACAGGACAGTTGCTGCAGTCAGTGACAACAAAGCCAGCACATTTGCAGGTCAGTTTGGATTAAGTGAGTTCAGGAAGCAACCTTGAACACAAATTGTCTTCCTCATGAAAATGATGTCAGTGAGACTGTTTTGTAATGGCCTTTCTGTGACTCTTGTAAAAGCTTCTGATCTCCATGGGTTTCTTCCCATACAAATGAGGACAAGATTAAATCTTGGGCAAAACTTTATGGGGTGTTAGAAGAGCTCTGTCAAAAGGTCAGTAATACTTGAGAGCTTTGCTTACAGGTTTCAGAAGCTGTTAACACTGTAACATTTTAATTTATGGTGACTTTAAAGGAAACGTTCTCTGAATAAAACTTAGCATGTTCGTAATTTTTGCAAAACTCTGTTGTAGAATTCCCCCCCTCAAAAATTCTTGCTTTTTTCCCTGCTCCAGCACGAGGGAGATGGCCATTTGTTTACCTCAGCAAGGAATGTGGAAAAAAATTGATACACTTGTGCCAAAGGTCCCATGAATATATAATTTTCTTAAATAGTTGTACGTAAGGAGTGGTAGAGGTACTGTGTCAGTCTGGTGGTTGAAGCCTGACCAGAAATTGTCTTCTGCACGTGTTCCAAACTAAGCAGGTGTCATTTATATGCAGTTAATTAGTGCAATATCAAGCCTAAGGTGACATCTCAGTAGTGCTTTCCGGCTCAGATCAGGATTGTGCTTTCCATGTTCCTGTGGTTCCTGGCTGCCTTTAGATCTGGACAATGTTCGTGTTTTGCCTGCTGCACTAATGTCATCCTGGGTTTTTTTACCCAAAATTTGTGATGTCTGCAAGGCCAGAATGGTGGTTGTTAGTTACTCTGGCTAAAAAGGCAACATTTGTAAGGGTTACAGGGGTTGTTCAAACTTGAGGCATAGGACAAAGTGATTTTGGGGAAAACTGGCATCACTCTTCAATACAGCAGGTCAAAATAACTGCTAAGTCTTGTGTTCTCCTTTTTGTTTGCCTGTTGGTATTAAAGTCGAGCTTGCTTTAGAGACTCTACACCTCTAATTATGGAGTCACCATCAATCAGTAGTGCCTGGCTGGGTACATCAATAGCTTGAAGGAGATTTTGCAGTTAATTGTAGCTTGCTGGGAAAAGGCCTAGAGTAAAGAAAAAGATGTGCTAATGCTGAGTCCTTACCATGTGCTGTTTATCCTCTCTCAAAGCTTCTTTGTCTGCAAGCAAGAACATAGAATTGCAGAGGGTGCCATGCTTGGTTTATCAGTTGGACATCCCCTTTGGATTGCGGTTTATAACAAGCATACAAAATAAGTTGATAGTTTTGGAGCATTTGGACTTTGTAACAGGTCAGAATGATCCACCTGTCACAACTGAAATTAGGCATGTCCACTGCAACAGAATGGCTGGGTTTTTCCACCTTCAGAATTAATTTAGAAATGTATGCTAATACAATTTGAGGAAGAAACTTTAAATATTTGGCTTGAAAAGCTTGTTTGGAGGTGATAATTGACATTTCTAACAGCAATTACTAGTCCTCATATTTGGAAAGATTCTGCAATGGGTTTGAAGGCAGAGAAACCAGGTTCAAAATAAGTTGGAACTTGTAATAGTGTCCTTTGTTTCTATAATACAGAAAAGCAATGAGATGTGATTTGTGGCTGCCATTGTTTCAGCGCATAAAAATAATCCTGTTTGAGTCTTGTATTGCAAAAACTTTTATTCTTAACTACTGGGGAAGGCCATCTAAGCTTTAGGTACAAATTTCTTGGGATTTTTATAGTTCCTACCCTGTGTATAGTGTCACTCATATGTCAGGATGCAGAATTAGGTTTGAAATTGCCTACAGTTTTGATGCTGTTGTGCATGCACAATATGTTCCTTCTGATTGTCAGTGATGATGTGCTGTGGAAAATTTTACACTCTTTTGACTGTGCTTGCTGTAGAGAGCAAAGAAGGTTGAGGCCTTCATATCTTAGGCCTATAAGGAGAAGGGTGAGGTAGAAAAACCATCAAACCTATCACATGTATTCTTAGAAATCATGAACTCTTGATTTCTTCTCATTTCCCTGGTGGAATAAGTCTGCTACACCTAATGACAAGTGGGTTTTCTGGAGGTACTGAAATGTGGTGACAGGGAGTTTCTCTGAGTGACATCTCAGGCGTGAAGGGTCCTCATGCATGCCAAGCATGGGGGAGAGAAAGCAGCAAGAGCCTGACAACGTGGTAGGAAAAGGAGTGGGCAGAAGTGACACAAACCAAATAAGGGTTTAGCAGTGTAGTACCACTAAGCAGGAGCAGAGGGTGAAAGATGGACAGTAATTGGGGAACCAGGAAAATGATGGTTTCCTAGTGAAAATGGTGGTTTCCTACAGTGAGATGCAAGGTACTTGTGGCATTAGAGGATGAAGCTGCATTGGACTTGCAGGGAAATTATAGATGTGGGACTAATGATGAATAATTTTGTTGAATGGTGTTTGCTTCCAAATGAAAGGGCTGAATAAATAACGGGAAAGGAGGGCTGACAAGCCCTACTGGTACTTTAAACTAAAACAGTATTTCTCTTACATCAAACATACGTCAAGATGAAAAATAATTTTAGCCAGAAATAGAAATTAAAAGTTTTCAGACAGCAGTGCAGTGGAAGATCTACAAATAGTTCCTGAATGTAGGAGGGCATGAACATTGCATTTAGGTAAAAGTTCCTTTTTTGACTTGAAGGTCGCTAATGTGACTGACTTGTCAAGTAGATCTTGCTCTAGTTTGAGGGAACTTCTTTACCCTTTTCATTTTAATTTTTTATTGGGTAAAAAGTGATTTGTGGCAAAGTCATTGTAGTAAAAATTAGCCTATTCTTAATTTGTGTCTCAGAGAATACTTTTTTTTTTAAATACTGTTGCGCCATTTTCATACCTTGATACACTAAATGAGGACAGGCAGGTATTAATGCAAATATTATTCTTTGAATTAGAGATTAATTTGAAATGTTTGCCACTCTGGAAAGGAGAAAGTGAAGGAAACTGGCTGCAGATTTTGGGGTGACTTGTGAGCTTTATCTCTGTATTAAAAATAGAGAATTGCACATCTGGTAAATCAGCAGAAAAACCCTGGTATTTTGTGACACTGAACAAAATCCTGTATTTTATGCAGGTGGCAGTTCTTCACTGGGTTGGCTTAAATACTGATCTCTTTAATTTTGTGCTTTGAGTATTGTTAGTTGACTTTTAACTTTTCTTTGCTTTTCCTTTTCTATTCCATATTGAGTCGGGCTGACATAGTTCTGTGTTCACCCACAGTTGTTTGTGTGTGTGGTGTTTAGACACTCATCTAAGAAACAAAACCCTCATGTAGAGTGATGGATGGTTCCATAACACAAAATTGTGTCTTAACATGGAAATGTCAAATTTTAGTAAAAGAGTTTCCTCATAAAGTGGAAACTTGAAGCTACCTAGAGAGAGTTTTATTCACTGCTTCTACAGGCTGAGAATTTTCTCTTTTCTCTACCTTTGTACTGATATCCTCTGAAACTCAGCTGTGATCCTTCAGATAGGCTGTAACTGGATATTTTAATGCCCTCTGGATTAGACACTTGTGCTGTGATATTGATTGCTGCAGCTCTGAATAATCATTACAGGCACGACCTGATGCATTAAGCTAAGACTGATGCTGGATGATAACCCCCGTCTTCAGGTTTGAGCAATCTCCTTCGGGTACACTAGGAAATTAGAAAAGGCAGAGTGGCAATGAATAATGTGACTTGTTTTGCTTAGTTGGGGAAACTGTGCTGCGTTCTGCTGTGTTTAAAAAAAAACAAAACGAATGCTTGTTTTATTTTTCTTAGGTTTTTATGCTTTTGGGAACTTGAGGATGAAGGAAGACTCTATCATAGAAGTGAAAAACTTTTCATGCTAGAAGTAACATTAGAACTAAAATGATTTATAGGGGAACTTTTCTGACTTTACAGTCCTTGCAGCATTCTCTTAATCTTGTTTACTTTCTCTGCTAATTTGCAGAGGTCTCTCTGTAGAGAGTTTTTCATAATGTAGGGTCTCTATACCGCTTCTTTTTTGTGGGGGGCAGGAGGTGCTTTATTTGCATGTCTGCAGAAGTATTTCAGATGTTCCAACTGTAGGCTATGTCTGCAAAAGCACTATTTTTCCCACCTCTGCTAAACTGCAGCTAAAAATGGTTGAAGGCCTGTTTATTTGGGAACAGAGGACACTGCAGCAATACTGCAGAACAGCTGAGAAAACTTGTGATAATTTTTAAGTTTTGTGAGTTTGTCTTGTGATACTTTGCAGTTCCAATATTTTCCTTAAAGAGAATGATTTGAGGCTGTATGGACTACCCCTATGTTTCCAGAATTGTCCTGATCCTCTTCAAATCATTGTGCTTACCTGTTACTTCAAGAGACAGCAAACTTGGGCATCTACTGTTTTGTCCAAACAATGGATGTATGCTTTGAATGAGTATCTTTAAAAACATTGTATTTTCCAGGCCTGTAGAGACTTTGCTACCAGATGTAACCTCCTATATTCCTTAAATGTCCTGTAGGAAATGGTGCTTGTTGTTACAAAACTTCAACTTGTAACAAGATTAAATATCAATGCTTTCAATAGATTCAAAATAATTTTCTGGCTCTGGTGATACATTCTGTTTCAGAGGTTTTTTCTCATTGTTCTGCCTAACCATATCCCGAAGAAGTGAATTGTTAATAGGAACTGAGAAGTTGTATTTTTGAGTCTTATTTCAAGAAGGCATCTCCAGGGATAAAGTTGAAGCACGTTACATTGGTTTGCTTCAATATCTGGATTAGTAATTGGACAAATGCAACGACAAAATTGGAAACCCAGAAATAGTTTTTCTTTTTGTATTGCCGTGAATTTAATTATTTAAGGAACTAGATTTTGCTGTAAGTTGAGGTTTTTTCCTTACTCCTGTCTATTCTTTCTAATAAGCATTTTTCACTTTTTTTAGGGCAGCTGTTTCCTAATATTTACTTGTAGTATGTCACTTACTTAGCAATATTTTTGCTCAGGGATTTGAAGACTAAAGTAGCTTGCTCATGAAAGTTAATTTTTTATCTGGTGTGTACAGCAATGTGCTTGTGTGTGGGGGTGAGAAGAGGGCAGAGAAGGGGAAGAAGGCAAGGATTATGTTATTCGCCATAGATGTGCAGGAGGTCACCCAAATTGCAGAGAGATTGAACAAACCAGATAAGGAATCTGCCTGAAATGGAGAATTAAAGATATTTGTGACAAATCTTTACATCTATCTCTGATTTTTGTTTACTCAAGGACTAAACCCTTAGGGACTTGTGAAATCTGTTGGCAAACATCATGACTACATTTTAAGAGACAAAAAATGATGTGTAATAAGAAGAAAAAAAAAGGGGAAGAGAGGGGAAAGGGGAGCAAGAGAATTCGTGGGACTTGTAGAGGATGGATTTCTAGAGCCTATTTTGGAAAAGTATTTGCAGGTTCAATAGCGAATGGATGAGAGGTGTTTTTCCAAAGTATTTTGGTGCCAGAGGTAGTTTGTCCTTTTACTTGATAAAATAATAATTTAGATGTAGGAAATTGGTTATCTACACTTAATAAACATGTCTGTGTAGAGCTCTATGGGAAATTGTGCAGTAAAGTGTTAAAATGGTGGTTGGTAAACTGGGCAGGGAATGATTTAAGGGGAGAGCAAGAAGCTGTACTTAGAAGGAAAGAATTGGTCTGTTAAAACAGATCCTCAAGGTTTGTCTTAAGACTGTTCTTCAGAATGAATGAAATGCTATGATCCAGGATTAAGAGATTTTGGTAGGATGGCAGGGTAGATAATTATTGGAAGACCTGAATGGCCTCAACGGCCTGGAATGTAAGGCAGGGCACAATTCAGTAACATGGAATAACATGGAATTAAGTTTGTGTGCTGCTGAGAATTGCTGTCAGGAAGGAGAAGCTCTTAAAAAAAACCCCTAACCCAACAACCAGCTGTGATGATTTTGGTTCACAACAGGCTGGCCATAAGCAATGAATGTGTTGAGGCTGTGGAAAAGGTTTGGTTTCAGTGCAAAGTAAAACCAAGCTGTTTTAAGATGGAGAGCTGACAACACTGCAGGCCATAAGTCACATGTGGGACTGGCAGGAAAATGCCAGGTGTGACTGTTATTCCTGTTGATTGTCTCACTAACTGAAGCTATATTATTTACCTCAATTTTATAGCTTCTAGAAGGTTCTGGAAAAGATATACAATGCTATTGTATTTAAAGACTTGGTGGTTTCTGTTCAAGAAAATAATACTTGTAAGTAGTTCTGAAAAGAAGTGACTTTCTTTTATGCTGGGTGATAAATTTTAGTGTCACAAACATGACATGTACAAGAAAATTGATCAAAGTTGAGAAACAGCGTAGAGTCTGTTATTCTGAAGCAGGGATGTCATGATGAAGTGAGATCATCTGCAGCGTGTTACTTAGAACATCATGGAGGCATAAATCCTCTTAGTTGGAGGCATTTACCATGAATTATTTCACTTGTAGGTATTTCCATTTAAATACGGCATGTGGAAGACTTTCTGAAATGAGCATTTTGTCATAATTCTGGAATCCAGTGTAAGCATCTTTCCAAGAAAAGTGGATTATTAAGGTAGTCCTTATATAAGGACTCTATAGCAGCCATTTAAAAAAGATGCCTTGAAGGCTTCTCTGAGGTGTGTCAGCAGTTAGGCGGTCTACCTGCTTTTTCTTGTTTATGTTTGTCCAGAGTTTCCTTTTGGAGTGGGAAAAACCTTAGTCTGGCACCTGGATCACCTCTTTTCACAACTTATAGATTATAGAAGAGATAAAACTTTAATTTTACTCTGGTCCTGGTATGTATAAAATGGGCTAGGAGGCTGTCCTTATCTTATATAGCAGCATCCCCCTTCCTGAACACCTTTCATTTTGAAATCTGAATAGTTCAAACTCCTTTTCTTCTGTTTCATTGTATTTGCTTTGTTGGCTTGTATTAAGGAAAATATTAACACAAGTGATTTTTATCTAAAAGAAAAACAATGGAAAAAAGTATTGTAAAATCAAGATGATGTATAAAGAAAAATTATTCTCTTCCTCTGAGTATATTTGTCATTGCTTTGGATAGAAGAGTGAAAGTATGAGAAAAGGACAGCAATTTTAACTCCAAGATAATGCCCTCTTTATCTCTCTGACAGGCTGATTAAGTAAGGCATGTTTTCTAGAGAATCCCAGTTAATCTAATATTGGATCACTGGTTAAAATCTCCAAACCAAATAATAAAATAGGTAAAAGCTTTACAATCCTTATCATAGTGTGTGTGCCCAGTGGAGGATTGGCATCTTTCTTATGAAAAGAGTTTAGGAATCAGAAGAACATGTTGGGCTCAACAATGTTTCATGTAAAAGCAATAATACAATGGTTTGGAGAGTGGGGATACTTTAAAGGAATTATTTATCTTTCATGTGAAATATAATCCTGAAGGACTTTTTCTTTTATGCTTTGATGTAAATTTGACTTATCTGTTTCTCTCAGATAAACGTGGGTGATCTCCGAGGCAACTGGATAACAGTTCTTGGATTCTGCAGGCAGAGTAATTTTCCTTCCTTAGAGGGAGAGAAGGGAAAGGGACAAGGCATAAGGGTATAAAGCAATATAAGCTCATCCTTATGTAGACCTTACAATACTTAAAAAAAAACCTAACCCAAATCTTCTGTATTTCCAGTTATTGTATTTTTCCTTGATTTCTATCCCTTTCTGTGATTCACTGCTATCTGATCATATTAGCCTAAATCCCTCTGCATGAAGTATGTGATGCTGCTCTAATAACAAAAAATGCCCTGTGGGGTTGTTCCCTCGGGGACCTTGTACTGGAGGTGAGCTCCCAGCACTCGACACGGATCTGATGATCCAAGTGCTGCGTAGCCAAGGTGCTGGGCTAGCTCTGCTTCTCCTCCCAAACTCCATGATGCATTCATTCTCTGCTTGCACTCTGTGCCTTTTCCCACATCCTCACTGTGACAGGCATCAGGGGAATCACAAAGGCAGCAGATGGTCTGTGCACAGTTCCCTCAAGCATAAAACAACATTTCTGTACTTGTTGTCAGGACCTTAAATTGCACACTGTTCTGTTTGATTATTTTCAAAGCCTGGATTGGCCATAGGGGCTCAGATGAGAAATACTTGCATATCAAAAAGTGGGAGCAAGGGCTGAATTAAAGTGGCAAGCAACTGGATTGAAACTAAATTCTAAGTGGAAGTTGTATGCACTCATTTTTAACAAGGGTTTATTTTGTTATTTTTAATGAAAGCAATGACCTCTACTAGAATTGAACAAGACACAGGTTGTGTACAGTGTGTTTATGGGATTTTTTGCCATTTCCCCCTCACTCACCAAATACACTGGAGTTGTTCATTTGTGCACAAAACCTAGACTTAAAAAGTCTCTAATACTGTAACACTTAAAATGTGTATTCAAATGCAGGCCAAAGAATATAAGTTCCAAATGAGTTTTTTATCCTTAATGTTATTCTGCTGCAGTTCAAGTAAATATAATGTGTTAGTTGCTCATTGAATGCAGTACCACTTTTAAAAATTCAATTTGCTGTGCAGGATTTTTCCCAAGATACATTAGATAATGTCAAGTTTAAATCTGTATGTGAGTCTACAGAGATCACCATGCAGATGGAGCTGTGGAAAGCCAAAGGAAAGATTTTCATAAGCACACTGGGCTTAAACAAATCTGTTTAATTTGTTTTCCTCCCAGCCCTTGTTTTCAACAACTTGAATTCCTCAGATATTCAAGGTTATTTTGGAAGTGTTTAACATAGAGAAAGTGGAAATGCAGCCTGAACAAAAGGATTGTTTTTTCAAGGGAGGAAGAATATGATGGAGAAAATATTTTGCGAGTGGTGGGAGCAAACAAAAATACAAGTTCATCATCATATGAATTCAGTCTCAGACTAAATGGTTTTCCTCTGTGTCCATGCTAGGACAAAGAGCTTGCTTTCCCCAGTTTGTCCTCCTCCCCTTGCTGCATGAGGAAATTGCTGTAACAAAATACAGGGTCTTGTCCATCTTCATATGTTTTGGTACTTAATGGTAATTTAAACACTTTGCTGTGTGTAATTTTGTCAGCAGATGAGATAGGGTAAAAAAATCTGATTTCAGATGATTCCTTGATATTTTTAATAGGTCAGAGCTGTAATATTGGCCACTGGTGAGTGTTAATTAGTGTTAGAGGAAATTTCTTGTGTTTAACAATTCCCCTAGATTAGTTTACTGCGGATACAGAGAAAAATACTTGGGCTGAGATTGGCCAGGGTCTTGTGGTCAGTCATTGGCTACTTCTGAGGGCTTTCTGAGCTCCTCTTGCTGCCTGAGCCTTGTCCTGTTGCCACAGTGCAAGGAATTAATTGATACCCAGTCAGGATAATGAACAGCAAAGACTAGCAATGCTTTGGTAGATTGATACACAGCATGCATTTTATCTGTCCAAGCACTGATGAAAAACAGGATCTGAGTTTTGATACTTTGCTGGTGTAAACCAATTCTTGTGTTTGGTGAAGATACTTTCTTAAGGCATTAAGGAAAAAAAGCTCAAATTTGTCTCTTCAAAGGGGTTTAGTACAATTAGACGTTAGTAAACGGATCAACAAATATTGGCTTTGGTTATTTTTTGAAATAGCTCTTACAGATCATCCTGACTCTTGCTAATTTATTGGAGCCTTCCTTAATTCTTTAGCATTTCAATGTGTAGGCAGTAGGGTGTGTGAGCAGTTGTAACCATGTTTGTGCAGTCAGTTTTGCAAACACATGGATAAACTTGCTTATGGAAGAGTCACACCCCACTTCTGTTTACAACCTGGGACTGGTAGAGTGAGTGAGAGCAAGCTGGAATACTTGTAGGAACAACAAAAATCAAGCAAACCTTGAAAAATATTTGGAATGAAAATTATTGTGGGTCTGTGGCCGATGCAGCGCTAACAGAGCCAGGATGTGTTGTATGTTAATGTCCAGGTTTGGTTTTTTTAATATCCACTTAAAATGAGAGCCATGTCACTAATTTTTCAGTAGCACATCTCTTAGGCACTGGAGGTAGTTAACTGAGTCATACTAAGCACTCTTGGAGTTGAAAGTGTTGCTTTACCTGAGTATTTATATATTCTGAAACTCAGCTGTGCCTGCTCTTTGTTCACCTTTGAAATACTGCAACCACAAATGTACTGAAATTGGTTAGTTCAGAGGAACTGATCCAATCAGTTTACCTGACTGTAATTCACAGTAAGAAGTAGGCACAGTCTCTGGACTGAGGGATGTTGCACTAAGACATTTGAAAATTTGTATTTGATAGTTGAAGTTATGTATAATGAGTAAACATAAACAGAGATGAAATTCAACATGTAAAGTACTTGTTATGTTTTCTTTTGTGGTCTTTTGTGAACTGCCTTGCAGACAGAAATTCTAAATCCTTATATGTGAGTTGATTAGCATTGGGAATAAGTGGCAAAGTCCATACTGTTGTTATGAATATGGATGCTGTGCAGGGTAAATGCACCTTTTCACCCTATTGGCTGGCCTCTCTTCTTACCATTTCTGTAATCATCAAAGATTGAGGAATTTGCAGTTAATCCCCAAGAGAGTTTTGCAGTTGTGATGCAACCACACTTGCCATTTTGTGTGTTTACATAAATATGTATTAAAAGGGTACCAAATGAGCTTAGTAGAGATCATAGCTTGTGTGCTTTTCTCTAGAGAGGCAATAACATCACGTGTGGCCTGGTGTTAGGATTGTGGATCATAGGAATCAGCCAATGACCTCAGTTACAAAACACCAGCCTGGTTGCATTTAGTCTGCTCTGCTCTCATCTGAAATCTCTGCTGTACAAGCAGCTACAAAATCATGGTCTATAAATTCACTTAAAATATTGTAAATCTCATACTGTGTGCTTCTCCAAGGAAAGGTTGATTAAACAAACAAATCTTATGTGAGAAGACTGCAGAGAAGAGATGCATTTTGCCATATTTGTGTGACAGAACCTGTGGGGATGGTGGAAACACTGGATTTTTTCTTCCAGACCTTGTGTTGGAGGAATGGTAAGAATCCTGCAGTTTTCTGAAGTAGTGTCTTGGAAGAGAGAGGAATCAGTGCCAGACTGAGCATTCCTTTAGGAAAGGAACCACATTAATGTTGAGGTGGATGTCTGCAATGAGTTTTAGTAACATTGCTAAACAGAATGTGTATATTTTAAAACAAATATAACAGTGTTCCTGTGGGTTCCCTTGTATAATACTTCCCAGGTGTTAATGGGTATGGTTCATAATCTGGACATGTGGAACTGTAGCTGCATTTCTTGACAATCTGAATTCCAGTTCTGCATTACTGGCTTTTACAGCAGCTGGAAAGAGCCAAGTGGCAGAGCAGTTAACTGTGGATGGATGCTGAAAATGTCTGAGAATAGATTGCTGGTAGTATTTGAGTTCTTTTTTTTTTTTATTTTTTTTTTAATTCCGTAGAAGCTATCTCCTTTGGAAAAATGCAGCTGAATGAGTGGAGTTGCTCCAGAGTGAACTGGCCTGGGCTTTGGCTGTGGGTCACTGCTTATACCTGCTCCAACTGCTCTGAGCACAGAGGATAATTTAGGGTTCAGGCTGGCAGTGCATAGGTCTTGCAGGGAGGGCTGGAGCAAGATTTCAGGTATTTTCTGATCTTCTGCCCGATAGCTGCTGTGTTGCATTTTCAGACCTCTTCTGATGGGAATATGGAGCATAAAATATTGTTAAGTAGGGCACTTCATACCATGGCCATCACCCTTGTCTGCTTCTCTGCTTTACTGCAGTGAGCAAGTGCAGCTGTTATTTACAGATAGCTTTGCTTCTGCCCTTCAGATTAGGCCATGAGCTGTTTGTTCATTGATATTGGTGATATTGGTAGAGGTTTTGTCGTGGGTGAGGTTTTTAAGAACAATTACTGTCCCAAGTTAATGAAAAACAAAATAATAAAGTGTACCACAAAAATGTTGTGGGTAGTAAGATTATGTGCTCCTCTAACATAGATCTAAAATGCAGTGATTACTGCTAGTGCTGTTCACTTGGTGACTTGTGTGAAAGCTGGATGCTGGCTCATGGGGCAGAGTCTTATCCAAAGTGTGTTGGGAGTTATGGGAAAGTTCTAAGGAGTTAAATGTGGACTGTTTCTCTTGGTGTTTCTTTTTTTCTTTCTCTTCAGTAATGGTGATTTTAGTCTTTGTAGGATCTGGTAAGCTTAAGTTGTCAGATGCATTTAACTGTGTTAATCCTCTCTGGCTGGAACAATTAGGCTCTGAGAGTCCCAAATGGTGAATGATATTGGTTACTCTACTTGTAAAGTACTCACAACACTGCTTCAGGTCCATAGTCAGGAATTACAGGAAATGCAAAGCTAGAAGTTTTCATTCATCTTTCTGTCCATTGCTGATGTTTTTGCAGATTTGACAGTGTTTTGAAGAGGCCAGAAAGGTGAACATGCACACCCTCCTCACTGTGTTTGGTTGAGTTTTGTTATGAAATTAGATACTGAAGTCAGTATTTGGATTAATAATTGTTTAGCCAGGAGCAGAACACTTTAATGTATGAATTCTGTTCTTTGTATAAGTGTTTTTCTAAAGATGTTTGCTTGATAAATATTGCTTGTGTTTTATTTTAATTAAGATGAAATTATGGAAATGAATTTAGAAGAAGGAAGATAATTTGCTCATTTTCCTCTTAAAATGGTACCTGGGCATTATTTGCAATGGTATTTTTCAGATACTTTCTGGAAAAAACATGGTACTACAGAAGCAGCACAGCACTCTCTGTAGCAGTGCCTCAAACTCACAAAAAAATCTACACTTGAGGGAAAGAGATAGGAGACAATAGACAGGCTGAGATCAAAAGTTGTTGATCTTTTTGATCTCACCAAAATCAGCGAGAGTTTTGACTCATGTGTTATTAGTACCAGGAATTGACTTTAGCTAAATAAAGTTAGCTGTTCTTTGGAAAAAAAATGGCAATGGTAAAAAACTGGTAAGGTGAAGAAAAAGGTGTAAATTGTTCTGGCTTATAGAAAGAGGACTTTTGGTGGGAGAGAGCAATGAAATAACCTTCACTTTTTTCCTTTTGAAAGTGCCTTTTTCACTGCTAGTGCAAATGCTTTTACCTTAAGATATGACCTTTGCTGTGAGCAGTTTTCTGAAACATCTTTCATGTGATGTGCCCAGTGGCACAGGCAATGGAAATACAGTGTATTTTTAAATACTCCTAAAATAGAAATTGCTAGACTACTTCTTTGAAAGAATCTTACCTTTAGTTCACCGTAAATTAGCAATTTGAACAGTCCATTGTACTGCATTTGTGTTTCTTCTTACCATTTTTATTTCTCAAAACAGAAAATCCATTTGAAAGGTTTGTGTGTTGCTCAGTAATGGTTGCTGTTGTTCAGACATTGTAATCTCTGTGTAGAAAGTAAGAACTGTAGGTAACTTGTCTGATTACACAATTAGCAGTAGATCGACCTCCCCAGTTCAGTATGTGCCTTTCACATACTTGGCTCATTTTTGTTCCTCTCATGCTGCCACGGGATTTAGTTGTGTCAGGCTGCTGTGGTCAAGCCCCTTTTCTGTTTAGAGTTCACCTGGTTACCTGACATCAAAGGAATTTTATTTTGGGGTGTTGGGTTTTTTGCTACATGGAACAACAAGCTGTGTGCGAGCTGCTTTGCAGCAGAACATTGAATCCCAGTCATGCAGACATACAAGTTTACACACAATTTCAGCCCCTTTGGTTCAGAAACACTGATTCTATGGGAAGTTCTGTCCAGTATTCTGATACTTAGAGCATCTATGTGGAGAACAGTAAGAAGCCCTGGCCTTGGAATGGGTTATTTAGTGTTCATTTAGGTATTGCTGGAGTGCTACTTGAAGAACTGGCAGTGTTAAAAATGCCACTCCATAACAGTACAAAAGTGATCCCTAACACAAGTAACTCTACATCCTTTGAGACAGTGTGATAAAGGAAAATACTGAATTCATGTGCTCAAGATGATTTGATTGTAGAGTTCAGTAGAGCCCTCACATCTGCAGTGCTGATTTATAGTCATCATCTATGGCAAAAGGCAAAGTCATCACAGATGTTAAGTGCAGCATATGGTTCTGTATAATAAAATTCATCTTGTGCTCTACCCTTTAGCCTCTACCATATGGTTTTGACTTAATTTCTAGCCATTTGTTATGCCAGATAAATTTAAGAAAGAGTTATACAGTGATTTATTATTTGAAGTGCAAGAAAACTCCCCATGTTTCCTTACACTGTCATTGATGAACTTTGATCAATTATTGCTGATTCAGTCTACAGAACAAACAAAGTTGTTTGATTTTACCTACTAGCTATTAAACAGTTCTGTTAAAGGTGATAATAGTGCAAATAAGCACATAGTTTAACTAGTAAGAGAGAATCTGATATAGAAAATTTAGTATGTGTTTCTTGTTGTGACAGGATAAAAGGATAACTTAGCATTTGTTTGGTAGTAAAAGTACTTTGTACATTATGTGTAATAACTGTGTGGGGGTTGAGTGTGTATGTAAATACTTCTACATATCTACTCTGAGAAAGGAAGGATCAGACCCATCTCTCCAATGCTTTGAACATAGTTCAGGTAACAGTTTCATGTTTTACCCCATCTTAATTTGAATGCATCTATCAAAATGAATCTTGCAGTTCTGTAATGTAAGCAATGACCTCTGAGTATTTTTCTTAACTATCATACTTGAAAATATCATATCGAAGAAGTGAGACTTGCCTCGTCATGCAGGTTGTAATATGGGAGTCCACTGGTCCAGCAAAGTTTTTGTGCTTATGAAATATAGGAAATGTATTTTATTTTTCTCTTATTAGCAAGAGGTGCTATTAGTGATCCCATCATTTGATCTTTAGGGGAGTGCATGTAGTGCATACTGCTCTGCTTTCTGAAAAATTAATTTGGTGTGCTTTACTCTTGGTGGAAGAATAAAGTGGAAAATATCTTGGTATATTGGTTTTTCCTTGGAGACAACTTGTGACTTACTAATTTGGAACAAATGCTTTCCATAAATTATCCAGGTTGAGATGCTTTTTAAAGTGTATCTGAAAATATCAGTAGGCTGACTTGAGCAAGGGACTTTTGTGAAGGTCTCCTGTGATCGTGTTTTTTGATGACACTATTTGTTTTCATCTAATTCTTGCTGCTCCAGAAATGCTGCACCATTTAATTTTCTTGTAACATTAATGCTGAATAGAGGCAATAAATTTCATGGGGAAAATTAATCCTCAAAGGGGTAAGGAAAGAAATGATCTTTGAGTTCTGACAATTTTATCCTAAATCTCATTGCTCCTTCAACTTATGACAATAACTGAACTCTGGTTTTAGTGCTGCCTGACAAGCTGTAAGGCCTTTTCCCTTTCCAGCTATCTTTTTTTTTACAATGCTTGAAGAATTTCATGTCCCTAAAGCCTCTGTCCGTGGGCTAGATTTTGGAACTGATGTCAAATTCAGCGTTAAGTAGGTGGGACAGACGGGACAGATAGATGGATAGCTTGAGGAAGTAGTTTGTGTTTCATTGGGAAATAAGGCTTAAACAGTGGCCAGCTGATAGTGATTAGGAAACAGACACTTGAAATGGAGAGGGTGGTGCAGCTACAAATTAATTGTCAGGCATTTCTGGGGGAAAGCTGAAGTCTTCCTGCTGGGTGTGTCATGGAACAATTTGTCTGTTCCATGAAGAGCAGCTGTAGCACTGATAGTTCCCAGCAGGTACCACCCTTGCAGGGCATGGTGACACTGGTCATGGTGACATGGGGACCTTGCCAAGAACCTTGACATAGCTGTCCATCAGTATTCATCTCTTTAACTAAGTTTGCAATAAATACAATTGCTCAAAATTACTCTTCTATTACCATTCAGCACATTCCTAAAAGGTGGGACTTGTGGAGAAGCACTTGCTGAATCCCAAGCTCTGTTTTTATTGTGTATTCAGATTATTGCACCTTGTAAATGCCTTTAATTTCTGGAAGTAGTGTGAGACAGTGAAATAATAATTCTTCTTCCAACTTTGAGGCAAAATGTTTTTATTATTCTACCAAAAGTTCAAAACTATGAATATCTCGAAATGGATGAACTCTTAGATGATTTTTAGCTTTGCTGTAGCATTGAAGTTGCTTAATAACGTGGAAATTCCTATGGACTAGGCAGCAGAGTAAATAGCTCTTTCTGTGAGTGGTTGTGAAGGAGTGCTTGTCACCTGATGCTTTGTTGCTTTAAGTATTGTTCATTTAGGGTATTTTATGTTATGTTTAAGTGTTTAAAGAAATGCTTTTAGACCAACAAGTTTGTGTTTATATGAGACTAAAAGAAAAGTCCTTACATGGTGTGAATTTGATGTGTGTTAGTGGCTGTATTTGGTAACACAGCTAGATGCAGTGTAACACTGGACAATCATACTTTCACAGGTGCTGGCTAAATTCTGCTTCATTATTTCATTTAGGGTCTTCCTGACTGGCAAGACAGGATTTATTCACCATGGCTTTTTATTTAGCATTTAATTACATATTGACTGCCACTTTTCACTTGAAACAACAGTGTTAACTGGCCCCTCATAACTGTATGACCATCACAAGTGGGAAGAGTTAAATCCAGTGCTTTGAACAGCCAGACAGAGCACTGAGCGCCAGGGGTTGTGCTAATGTGGGCAATGACTTCCTGAATGCCTGAAGCCAAATTTTATCTTTATACTTTAGGGTTTATAAAATGTGGTTGAGCAGTGTTTTGCTGGACTTAATGCATTTGGAAGGCAATTTTTCTTCTGGGCACATCCAGGTGTGTTATTTTTTGAATTTTAAGACACCCATCCTGGTGGGAAGTCAGTAATAAGCATAATAAGAAAAAAACCCCCAACCCTGTTCTCTGAATTAATTCACAAGCCCACTGGAACTTCTTGAATTTGATGGAAAAGTGACACTAGTCAACAAAAATGACGTTCTGGTCTCACAGCTCATGTACTTTTTGGCACACTGCCATGTGCATTCTGCCTGCTGCACAGCAGTATTGGCAACATCTGGAAATAAATTTGTGGTAAAAGTGAGAATTAATTATGTGCCTAACTCATCTCCACATGCAGTAAATGATGATATGGAAGTGTTCTCTCTATGAAACTCTAGGCAGGTATTGGATTAGGTGAAGACAAAATTAAAGGAAATTAAATGTTTTGGTACAACCAAAGAGCAGCTGATCTCAAAGACTTGCCAGTCCTGGGGAAGTATAAACATCAGCAGTGGGGCTGCTCCAGTGCCTAAGTGCTTACCGGGAGTAGAAATACTGAAAACTATACTTGGAACCTTTAAAAGGAATGTCAAGCTGGTGTGAATTCTCTCCTTGGCTTGTAGATTAAAATGCCTGAATAGTCCAAGAGGTGATTAAAATTGGATGATTGAAGGATGGGGTTGCATGGGGCGGTGCTGGAATAATGTTTAAATGCTGTGGTTCACTGTGTCTTGTGTTTATCTGTATTTGCTTCCTTCACTACCTTGAAGCACCAAATATTCCCTGTGGTTTAATGAGACACCTCTGTCCTCACTTCCCTGTGTTTGCTGTTGAATAATATTTTCCTTCTCATCATTTCAACAAAGAACGATGCAAAGGTACAGAAAGGCCTTCAAAATATACAGTACGAGCTTTCTTTATATGAAGTTCATGTTGTGCAGTTAATTTTAGTCATTATGTGTGCTCCAACTGTGCTTGTAATATTGTATGATAGTGAAGTATTACACACAAGACTATTGCAGTGTGAGAGCAACAGCTCTCCTGGGACCAAGTTAGGGTGTGGTGTTTCTGGTGGATTTGTTTGGGGTTTTCTTAATAGGTAGAATTTCAGAGACGTTTTCAGTGACTTTTTTTGAGCTCTGACTGAAGAGGGAGTATCTGGCTTTATTTCCAAGACAAGCAATAAGCTCGAAATGTGTGTGTGTACTTTATTAACAATACCTTTTGAAATTTCCCCAAGTGCTTTGATTGAACATCAGATGTAGCAAACCACAGAAACAAAATGATTAATTACTTTTATTGCTTCTGACTAAAAAGGGGAGATAGCAAAGGTTATATTTTATTCATTAATCATTGAGAATTATATTGGCATGGGTAGAACCATTTTAAATCTTTTGTCTCTGTTCCTTTATTTGGCAACAGCTGCAGTCATTTGAAGTAAATTGTCCATTAAAGCACTCCTTTGGCTTTTGACAAATTGCATCAAAGTCCCTCCTCCAGGGAAACACAGCCCTTAGTAGTTGTGAAAGTTTATTCTTACTGTCAGAGGCATAAATTGTCTGAATTTCAGGACTTGCATGCACAGAGGGCAGCAGAAATAAGAAAAAGGGAAGTTGTAATTCTGGTCGAGACCAAGTAGAGACATAAAAAGCTTGTCTTTGTTTAGTTTGATGGCACAAAACTGCATTTTCACCCATATTTGTTTTGAACACTTGTCAATTTGTAATAATTTGAATAACTGTTAAAGCTATGGGAATATATTTGGATGAGTATCAATCATGTGCTTGTGTGTCTCACCCCTGAGGTAATCCCTCTTACATTGAAAATGAGGGGTTTAAAAAGGTGCAGCATTGAAAGGGAAGTTGAGATGGGTGAGAAATCTAGGGGTTAAACAGAGGCAGTCAGTTCTTTAAGATTACAGTTATCAAAAGTCACTGCTGACTTTAAACTCTGCATCTTGGACTGCCACAGACTACATGAAAAATATTCACATTGTTTGAGCAATTAATTTACTGTAAAATGGATATATCTTATAAGCTCAGAATGTAACCTTAATTAGCACGGGAAATTTAGTCATAATGTTCTATTCTTATGAAAATTTCATTGCCTAATCTCGTTAGTCTGTTTTGTCTCATTTATATGCTTATTTAATGGATTAGAAGTCTGTTTTTCCTAAATGTGCTTTTAAGAGAAGCAATATCAGTTCAGCTCTTTTTCTTCCTATGGTTTATGCATGGACAAGGACACTGACCTGGGCATCTCAGCTTTGCAGAAAGACTGAGTAGAAATTTCATGAGTGTTGGTAGGTGGTCAGTGTAGAAGAGGTAACCTGTGATTAGGGCTGTGAGGAAAAAAAGGCAGAGGAGAGGAAAGACAACTTGCACATGTGGAGGCTCAGGTGGAGTTTAAGCTGAGAACAGACTGCCAAATCAACAAGCCAAAATGAATAAAATTGTAGGTTAGAAAGGAGAACAGATTCATGTCTTTACCTTGTGCAGTTTCGAGTCATCGCTGTTAGCAGGATCTTGGCTACCATAAAACAATGGGTATTCTTTCTTTGATATATAATTTTTTTTTGTGCTTGGGGAAGGAGGTTGCTCCACCTTTTTGCAGATAGTATCTTGTATGCAGGTGGCTGACCAAAGCAATAAGAACAAGCTGAGTAACCCTTTCAGGAGGTAGAGATGCAGACAGAGCTTGACAAAGTTACGTGTCTCAGGCTTTCTTAGCAAAGAAACTCCCTGAGGGAGCTCTAGGAGCAAGTAACAGGAAAACCAAAACAAAACAAACAAACAAAACCCCCCAAAACCAAACCCAGGTGTAATTAATTCTCACAAAAAATATTTACAAAATACTTAGCTCTGAACAAGTGGAATGTTTTATTATTAATGTTTGCTAAACTGCATGCAGAAGAGAAAAAGCCTTACTGGGCCTTAATATACTTCCTTGAGATATATTTGATTGTGCTGTTAAATTTGAAGATCTGCTGTATGAGACAAGGTGTGACAGTCTGGTTCTTGTTGAACTTCTGTAAAAAATAGAAAATCCATGGTTTGTGGGGTTTTTTTTAAGTGGACTGTAATGAAAAAATGTGCTACTGTCCACAGTGTCTGTCCAAAAGCTAAAGACAGCTGTATCATTGGGGTGGTTGTGGTTGGAGATGGCTGAGTCCAACCGCTCTGCTTGGAGCAGGTTACCTGGAGCAGGTTGCTCAGTGCTCTGTCCAGTTGGATTTTGAATATATCCAAGTTTTGGGACTTGACAATCATCCTGATGCTTAAGGTTGTTCTTTCTCTGGTAGTGTCTGTCTGATCACTTCTCCAGCCTGGAAAGGTGGATTTGAAAGGCAGCACCACCATCTGTTGTACCAACCAATCTTCCTAGTTTGGTTTCTCCAAGGTGGTGAAGGTCTGCGTGATCCCATCATTAAGGTCTTTAGTGAAGGACAGCAATATTTGCCCCAGTATTGGCCCTTGGCTGTACCCCTGATGGCCTTTGTGCTGCTGACAGTGGCCCTTGGAACCCAGCAGTTCAGCCAGTTTTCAATCCAACTTACCCAGTCTGAACTTCAGCAGTTTGTTTGTCATCTTTGCACATTTTACCTTGGCAAGAGAGATTTTTGTTGTGTAACTTCACTGTCAGCATCAAATTGTAGAGGCTGAAATGAATCCTCTACTTTTAGCAAGTTAGGGGTAGGTGCCATTGTTTAACAGGATTTCTTCAACCCCTCTGGAAAGGAAATTTAATTAATGCTTTAGGTGACATTTAAGGAGTGTGAACTTTGGCAACTTCTTGAACGTTTTCAAGTGGTTTAAACACATCCATACTGACTTGTGTTTTCAAAACTCACACTTGAAATGTACTAAAATATAACAATCTGAGAAGCACAAGTTGAGGATCAATAGTGATGAAGTAATTTTAATAGGCAGGGGTATTTATTTAGCAGCAAACCTAGGGGCTGAGCAGTTACACTAATGTGTAGTGAAAAACCCCAGTTCTTAAAATATAAGATGATGTTCAGAAGTTGACTGAAGTTGAAATGGTTTATTGAATGCAGAAGCACAGAGCTATCGAATATTCTCTTGTTCATATAGAAGATACAGTCTTTAAAGTTTACATTAGTCACATACTTTGTGTTAAAGTACTTAATTTTCCTCATACTTTTCAACAAATATTATCTTGAATGACTTGAAACTGCAACTGAAAAGCAAAAGATTTGTAGTGGGAAATTCGGCTGGGAAATAAAGGCACAAATTTTCAAGTCTTTTTGTTGCTGTTTTTGTTTCTTTCAGTCACTTTTTAAGCATTGGTCAAATGCTCCAAAACCATTTTATGCAATGAAATGCACAGTCTTCCCATTTATTGTAGCGGCAGTATTTTTCAGGCCAAGGAACAAGTTAAATAAAGATGAAGTTCTCAGCTAGAGAGCTTGAGTTGGGCAGGTGAAAGCTATTGGAAAGAATGTTTGTTTGGTCGTTCATTTTGTGGAAGAGAAAATGGACTGAGGAAGGCTTGACGATGCAGTGCATTGAATCTCCATGAAGGAGCAAAGGTAGGAAAGACCTAAACCAAGGACAATTATGCACAGAAAGGAAGGGGATAAATCAAGGTAGTTTAATTGCTGCTTCAGTATTGGTTGTTCTCTCTCTGTTAGCAGAAGCAGAGGTGGATTTTCCAGTCGACTTGCTCTGATTGACTGCAAGCCAGTCACACCACGGCTTAGTGACACCACTGATAAAAGATGGGTGTGTAGTTCTTGAAGGAGTGAGGAGTGTTGCACTTAAGTCTATGTTGTCACTTACCTATAACTCATTTTTACATGTTCTTGCTAGTAGTAAAGAGCAAAAATGGTGAACAGAAGGCTGGTGAAGTATTTTCAAGACATTCAAGTGCTCAGTCTGACACAGACTAGCATTGATTTTATCTCTGTCCTTTTACTTTGGGCTGTTGCTTTTGAGTTTTACTTCTCTGATCAAGTGAAAAAATTCTGTCTCTGCTAGTAAACACTTTTCCATGTCTCCATTAGACTTCATGTTAAGTGATTTCCAGACTGCAGTGCTGTATTTCAGTTCCCTCACTTAAAAGTTAAGATTATTATCAATGGAAATATTTTGTTCCTGAGGGGTCCTGGAGTTAAGGGGTTTTTTCGCAAAACTCTTCTCTTTAGTAAGCATTGATAATGACAGTATGTAGAACTAATCAGATATTGTTTCATGTGGGTCCAGCAGTATTTTTGTAACCCTTAACTGTTCTGACTGGCATAAAAGCATCTTCGCTCTTCTCAGGTTCAGATTCCTACACTGGATGCACACAGCCCTGCTGTGGGAGTTGCTGTGCACGGTAAATCTGTCCATTTTACCTGGGTGGGGACAAACTCTTTCTTCCAAGTCCACTCTGGCAAAGATCTATTATTAGAGAGTTTGCGGTGTGTAAGAACACAAGGAAAATTTTAGGCTTTCTAGAAGAAACAGCTTGTCAGCAATCTACATTTTTGAACAAGTTGAGGTAAATATGAAGCTCAGTTTTTGTAGTCTTTCAAATTATAATGATTAGTCGGATAACATCTTCTTTCATGTGTTCTTGAATACACTCTTACACTGAGTAGAATTCAAATCATATTCTTAATTAGGCAAAGGCTGGCATGGCAGAGACAGTAAAAGGCTGCTGGAGAGAACACATATAGTAGAAGTATTGTTTCTCTGACTAGTGGGTTGCTTTATTAAACCATTTCTTAAATATCTCCCTTAATTAAAATTTTTATAGTGGAGTGTTACTTAGATTTGGTATCTAATTGTGCTGTAATTTTTCATTTCTATGAAAATTTTGAAAATATATGTTTAAATCTGACCAAATAAAACACTTGTAATTATTCCTATATAACCATCAGCTAATGATGAGCTTAACTTCCAAAGATGGGATCATAAACGTAATGTGCTGCAGTTTGTTTGCTTAGATCTTTGTCTCCTTTTGTATATAACACTGGGGCACAGGAAAAGTCAGATTAAAGACATGGAAATAACTCCATGAAGTTCTGCTTTGCTGCATGTAGTGGTGTGCTGCTTACTCATGGAGTGGAAGGTCAAGGCAGATGTGTATAGCTGAAGTGTCTGGGTTATTTGTGCAATAACTCAAATGGCATTTGTTGAAGTGCCACCATCAAGGTTCTGAGAAATTCTGTACTTGAAATAAGCCATTTATTTGGTCTCTAAATAGCTGCCTTAAAAAACCCATAGAAATATTTAATATAAAAACTTAAAAGTTCCATATGTAACACTTGAAAACCATCTGGCATCTGTACAGCTAGGACAAGACATTTTAATGCTGATTTTTGATGGTCATAATTACTAACCAGGTAGTGAATGTAGTCAGCACCCTTTTTGGTGTATGAATGCTAGTTTTAGGCTTATTGATGTATTGTGACAGCTTCAAGAAAGTCATCTTTAAAAAGACTATTGCCAAGTTAATGGTGAATATTCAGGAACCAGTATGCTCCTTTATTGATGCTGCTTTTAGTAGGCACCATGGTCAAAAATTATTCACTTATTTTCTTCCTCAGTTTGGGAGATCATTTAATTGCTTGAACTTCTGGGGGCCTGAAATATATGTTGCAATGACAGGTACTTTCTGAAAGTTGCAAAATGTATAAGAAGCTGGATATTTTGGACATGGAGTATGAAACTGAAAACCTGGGGCATCTGCCTTCCCCTTTATTTACTGTTGTTAAGGCTTTTGTGGGGCCGTCATCTCAGGGTAGGGAGGCTGCAGCTGACCTGGAATAGCACAAAGCCAGGCAAAGAGCTTCCCAATCAACTGTGGCATCAGAACAGTGTTGCAGCTGAGTGTGTCTGTTGGGTATCCACAGAAATAACAAAACGTGTGTTGTTTGTTAGGGAATCAGGTTACTGTAAAGACTGTTTAGAAGACTGATAAATCATACTAGTTTTAAATTTGAACTTTTACGAAATTATTTCAATAATTTAGATCCTCTATGAGTATCCAGTACTGTGGAGCTGAGGACATACGGTCAGCACTGATGGCTCTGGTCCTCAATGGTTCTTAGCCTGTGAGGTCAAAGAGGCTCGGTAGCAATTTGGCAAGAGAAGCTTGAGATGAAATAGTTGTTTTCAGCTCTGTGCTTGAAGAGTTGGTCCTGTCCTCTTGCATCCTCCTGATGCTTACTGTGAAAAAAAAAAAAATAACATGCAGTGGAAGACAACTTTTTTCAGAGTCCTTAGTGCAGTTAGAAATACTTCAGAAAGATGTTTTCTAAGCTAAGAGTTGAACAAGCAGGGTTCTACTGATTTGAACACTCATCAATGCTCAGTTATATCATCACAAAATACAGAGTGATGCTGCCATGCAGGCCAGGGATTTTCCAGCCTGTGCTGTGTCAGTGCTGCAGGTGCCTGGGCTTGGGCTACTTTGATATAAGTAGTATTTTGCAGTAAATGTGCGCTGAATTTCTGAATAGAAATATCTATTTCTTGTGACTTGATTCTACTGTTTACAGGTACCAGTGCTGAATCTTAAACAAACAAAAACAATACCCAAACCAACCAAACACAATCCCCAAAACGACCAACCAAAACATCAACCAAACACCATCCTCAAAACAGCCAAACAAAAAACCAACCAAACAAAAAAACAACCAAAGAAATCCCACCACAGAAATACCCACCCTAAAAACCAAACCAAATGAAAAATTCCAATTTAAAAATTACCCTAAAAAATAACCCTTTTCTGTTAGCTCATCTTCCTTTATGTAATACTCCTCAAATAGATGATTTTTAATGAATTAGATAGGTGGTGCTTGATCCTCCCTTTTTTGACTGAGCTGAGAATATTCAAGCATTTACATTTTTATTCTTTAGAACTGAACCAGAAATAAGTTACATCACTCCTTGATAAGAAATCCATGTTAAGAGGCAGCACTGGATGACACACTAATGGTGAAGCTGAATGTTATGATGTGTTTATGTTTTCACCCTGGGTATCTGGAGATGGGCCTCAGTGCTTTTTCTAGTCTGTAAAGCCTGGTATCTTGAAAAGGCTTTCAAGAAAGGAGAAGTTTTGCTTATAAAATGCCTAATGAATTAAAGCCTCAAAGGCCTTAGGGCAGTTTACACATAGAGAGGAACAAATTTTACTTTCATAAAAATGACAGTGCTAATGAACAGTAACCTATAAATGCAGCAAAGATCAATCCCTTTTATACAACCAGATAAAAATTGGAATTGGGTAGTCCCAGAGTCAGTTTAAAGATGAGTGGCTCTCATATGTCTTGCTGTCATCTCACTTTAAAAGGCATTTTGTAGCTTGCAGGGAAGATGGATTTGAGGATATCATAAGGAGCTGATAGGAAATTCATGTGTTGTTTATTGCAAATATAATTGGTATGCATGTGTCACCCATTGTACTTAATGCTGGTGCATGATGCCCTGTGGTTATTCCCTAGTGGATTCCTCAACTGAGACTAAAGTTTAAAGAGAATATTCCAGCAATTTTTTGGTCCCCTGCCAGCTTATTAATGTAAGGAGTGAGCTTCCTGAGCTGACTGTAGGAGAGGAGCTGTCTTATTCCTTCCAAAATGAACCAAATAGCCGTCTGCCTGCTGATCTGTTTGTGTCTTTGGCAGCTCAGGTTTTAAATTGCAAGCATTTATTTGTTCAGCTCTCTTTTAGGATGATCTTCACAAGTGATGTGATCATGTTTAGTCAACTTCATCATATCAGTGGTGGTGGATGGAGACTTTGCAACACAGTTGTCCCAGTTTGAGAACAGATAAAAGCCTCTTGATAATGAGGAGTAATAACTAGATTCAGTATTCTGGAGTACCTCATATCAACAGCACCTGATAAATTATTAAATAATTTAGCTTCTGTAACGTCTCTGGAGGGCTGTGTTGGACTGTGACTGACAACTGGGAAGCCCTCCTGGTAAAGCTTTCAAAGAATGTGCTGGGTAACACAGGACTTTTGTCTCCTGTAGAGAGAAATGCAGTAAGAGAAATGATTTATTTATTTTAGTGGAAGTATCATCTTCCCTCTAATCTCAGTGCATTTTGCATTGAACAGAATGATTTTTCTGGGGGAGCTGAAGCTGATTGCTTTATATGAGGTTAGGAATAAGCTTTTGCCAGTACTATGTAGTTTGTTACAGCTACATCTGTGACCTTGGAAAGGCTGGGGAAGAAGGGAAAGGGGGAGAAGTGTTTTTGAGTATGTAAAATGCATATTTCATTGTTTTTCTATGAAAAAGACACAAAGTTGTTAGTGAATCATTGTTAAAGCACTCGCACAGTGTGGTTTCCCTGACATGCCATGTTTACTGTAGCAGAATAACAATAGTTCTAAATATATTCAATGACAAAATTGCACTTATTATTAAGAAAATACTGTAAATTATATTCTGTGACCCTAGTATAAAAAAAACCAAGCTGCAACCAAGGGTGTTATTCAAAAAGGCTGATAAATAGAGAGATGAAAATAATTAAAAAGTTAAGTATTAAACATACAGGTATTTAAAGAAATACATAACTGTTTTATTTAGAGAGGGGAAAAACAAATATGAGGAACTGTAAAACTGAGCTAGAGGCAACATCTAAGAGACAAAAATCCTTCAAAATTTGGAACAGATTTTAGTAAATAGCATGAGTTATGTACACTAAACAGTAAGAGGAAAATTAAAAGGACATGAATAGCTATGGCTTTCAACTTCATTCATGGTCAAACTTTGCTAATTTTATGTATTTCATAAGAGCAGGGGTTGAATGACAGACTGCAGAAATAGCCTGGGGAATGTGTGGGCAACCACCCCATACTGATATTAAGTGGAAAGAAACACCTGGATTTTCTGTTTAGAACAGTCACAAACAATTCTGTTTCATGTCAATATTGATGGAGGAGGTGAAGAGTTTGGTTCTGGTCCTCTGGACTGACACTAAATGAATTTTTGATTTACTTTTCCTAGCTTTCTACGTAAATGTAAGGCTTTTCAATATTTATGAGCTACTTATGAAGTTTGTGTTATGGAAGGTGCTCTAGAAACTCTATTATTGTTTTATCAAATCATTAAACTATTTGTAGGTGATGGTAAGGATTAACTGAATGATTAACTTATCCCTGTTGTACAGGCACAGCACCTAATATTTACTTGATTTTTTTTTAAATTCATGAACCAAAATACGAGGGGAGGGAAGAGAAAAATAATCCCTGTTTGATCCTTTGCAGTCAGTAATTACATGTTCATTTTTCAACTCTGACTTTTTTCCCCACCACATTATTTGGTTCATTGTTTCAATGTGTCCTATTTCCTTATATTTCCTCCTCAATGCAAACTGACAGGCTGAAATAATAACTAGGCAAGTGGATTACACTGAAAAAATATTCTCATTACAAGATCTTGGTTAACTCCCAACTACAGTTCACATCACAGAAACATCACCAACAACAGGAACTAATTGAGTTTCCCTCTGGAAAAAAAAATCATGTAAGATGCCAGGGGCTTTTCTCAGCCCACAAAGTAAAGCAGGAAGAATGCAAAGAAAGAAATTATTTGTCTGGAGTGTTTAGAATGATGGAGCTATCAGGGTGTGGTTGTTTTCCAAATTACTGGTCATCTTTTCCTCACACAACATGCAATTTTGGTTCTTGTCCACTAAAGACAGTGAATGGTTCGGTGTTTTGAGTACTGGGACATGTGTATGGACTAAACCTAAGTACTCTGAGGCTTGCCTGCCTTTGCTCTCTCTGGGGTTAGCCTGAGGCATAGTTTATATTGCCTTTCCAGCCAAATTGTCTGTTTCTGCAGTGTTGGAGTTTGTTAATAATACTTGACCATAAGAATTTGACCATGTAAGCAGCCCTCTCAAAGCTGGCAAACATGAATTGGATGTAGGGCACAAATAACCTGAGTTTCATTGTTCTCTTGTCCCCAGCTTCCCCTTTACATGTCGTGTTCAAAGCACTTTATAGCTCTGTGGACCAAAAAGGGACTGTACCAGCACTTCACATGTCAGTGGTGTGGTGCTTCAACTCCTGTGCAAGTATAAATATGTATTTTTAATGTGTAATACCTATATAAATGCATTTTAGTAAAGGTGAGGAGAGAAGCAAGGGTGGAGAAAGTTGTAGCAGTAGTGTCCTCCTGGTATTTGTCCTTGGTTTGAGGAGCAAGTTGGGGAATAATGTGTTACAATAGAGCTTGGACACAAAATATTTGGTAATTCACGTGTGAAGGATCTTGGGTGTTGCCAAGCTTTTCACTTTTCCCTGTGGCTGTCTCTGAGTTCGCCTGAGCTAAGCTGAATTCCAGATTGGGAATAAAACACCCACTATCCCAAAAAAGACATCTTTTCCCAGATGAGAACTAGACTGTAAAAGTTCTTTGTAAGTATAGGAGAGTTGCATTCGTTGTCATACATGACAATTTATAATCGTGTCTTTTGCTGTGAGGGTAAAGGAGCCTTCACTTCACCTTTCAGGGGTGAACTGGTGGTTGTGCAGGTGGGGAAATGAATACCAGGAAATACCAGAAGAAATCTATGAAAACTTGGACCTTGAAGCTTAGATATTTTAAGACTCGTTTATTTGCTTATAGATGAAAAGAAAAAATAAGGTTTTTATTTCAATTCAGTGGAAACATTGAGCTTTATGGAGCTTCAGACTTAGGTACTTGGTTCACTTGATATTTAAGTTACATTTGGTATTCATGTTAGCAACTACACTTGTGATGTTAGGAGTAAGACATAATTCTTAATATGCATTGGAAATGTTCTTTGAAATATAAATATCTGTAGTGAAAATTGTTGCTGAAATCAAGAATGAATAAGCAACTTATTGCATCTCTTTGAAATTAATTCTTGCCTGTTGTAATTATGCAGATTAATAGATATGTTTGAGAGCATTATGAGAACATAATGAACCTAAGATCCCAGTAGTAATAAAACAGTAGTTCTGTTTAAAGAATAATTTTATAGTTTATAGAGAGAGCCTGTTAATTTGAAAGATTGCATTTAGCTGTGTTCATTTCCCTGCTGGCTGAATCCAAACTGTGAGCATTAATTAGTCACCCATGTTTTGAAAGGGAAGAGTAATACTTAGTTTATTACTAAATGCTTTTGAATATAGAATTAAATCTTCAAGCAGAGTGCCAAATTTTCAATCTAATGGAAATTAGTACTTGTAAAATCATACTTTGAAATAAGCTTGAGGAGCTTTGTTAACAGTCACAGGCTTCACCTGAGCACTGGGTTTTTCTGACTGTACCTTACTACAGGACTGAGTCCTGTCATGTAACTGTAGCACTTAGAGATCTGATCAATTTTTCCATGTCCATCCTAATATGTCCGTGAACCATTCTCTCATTGCATTGGTTTGGAAAACTGGAAAACATAAGTAGTAGTAGGGTACTGAAGGTGAATGAAATCAAATTTTAATAACTGCACTAAGAATCCTTTCCTTTTAGTAACCAGTTTAACTTTGTTTGACTGGCTTTGCACAGTGATAAAACATTTTTCGTTTTTCTGCTCATAGATATTTTTTCATGCTACTAAGTACCCTGCCCACAAGCATGTAGACTAATATTCAATTACTGCTGTACTTATCTGGTGCTAGAATATTCAGTGTTCTGTAGCCTACAGGAAAATGTCATAGAGAACTGGAAAAGCACAGAATTAACTTAAAAATAACATGATGACTCCTTAAATAGATTAGAGCTGTTTATATTCACAACTAAGGAGCTTCAAAATAAAATAGGAGTAGTTGAGATAAAAACTAAACAGTCTGAAAAGGCCAAATTAAGATGAAATAACTTATTTTATTGAGTCAAAAAAGTAGAGTTTTGTAGCTGACAACTGGAAGCAGTTTAAAAACCTGTGAGTTCAGCATTCTAAGCAATAGTCTGCAAACACTGGAAAGGTATTTCAAAATCTGAAGAAAACTCATGTGGTCTCAGGAATAGGTCTTAGTCTTCTGTGTCAGTGTCAGAGGGTGTTTCCATGCTCACCTGATCCATTGCAGCTCCAGCTGCCTTTGAAACAGGCTGCCCTTCTTGTTACAAGGTTACAAGAAGCTTCGCTTCTGCAGCCCCAAAGAAAATGTTGGTGGCTGAAGGATACCCTGGTTCTGTGCTGGGAGACATGGGCGCAAGAGTGTGTGGTGATGACATTAATGGTAATCTGGCTATTAAGGTACTTAGTACATATAATTTTAATTAAGTTATTTATCGGTTTCTTACTTAAAGTATGTGAAATTACTGTCATGTGATAGAATTTTATTTTCAAGAGTGTAGTAACATTTCCAGCATATAAACCTTAGCAGGACAAGATTCAACAGAATTTGATCTTTTTCTTTTCCATACAAAACCAGTGTATAAAGATCTTCAGGATCTCTGTTGGTCCTGCTCAGTGTAGCATTGAGTCACTTGGATGTGGTGACCAATTGGACAGATGCTCTTTGCTGCTGTGCTGGCCTCTGGGCTCTGCTTTGATGCCTTGGATTGAGGGTGACAGAAGTAATTGAGTGCCAGAAGTTTATTTTGCTTTTCTCATACCAGGGGTTTTTGAAATGTGGTGAAATTACCTGAACTTGAATTACATCAGTGATTTTAGATTTAAGTATAGGTGACTTGTAGTTACTGGGACCAAGTGCTGTCTGTTTCCTATCTGCAGCAGTTTTCCTTTAATTAAACTTCCATACACGGTCTAAATAGAACTTATCTTCCTTCTATATTTGGTTTCAAAATTCCTTCCAAACCTATATTTGGTTTAAGACTTATATGATGAAAGGGTGTTTGACATCAAATGCTGATGTGAAAATACAATGAAAGCATCCCTTCCTATTAAAAAAAAAATCCAGCATATTAATATTAAATTCAAAAGTTTATTGGAGTCTGTCATGTTCCACTGTAGGAAACTGTGAGGAGTTCTTCTGGAATTAGATGGAATTAATTTCAGGAAGGAAATAAAGTCAACCGAGACAAACATTTTGTCTGAGAACTGTTTATTGGGAACAAAAAAAGGAAAAGGGGTTACCCTGCTAAAGAGGGCTGGAAGAGACAGAGCAAGAGGAAGGAAAATGGGAAGGGAATGAGGGGTGGTTGGGGAAGAGGCAGAGAGGGGAGGCAGCGAAAGAGCGCGTTACCGCCGGCGCTCGGGGGGTGCTCTCGGTGCCCAGGGCTCGGGGCTGTGCGCTGCCTGCCCGGGCACGGCTCCCGCGGCCAGGGGCGGCCGGACACGGGCTGAGGGGGGCTCGGGCAGGAGGCCCAGAGGGCTGGACGGGGTCGTGGCGAGGATCGCAGCAGCAGCAGCAGCGAGCGGGCTCGTTGGTCGGGGTCACGGAGAGGCAGGACAGGAGCGAGGGCGAGCAAGAGCCAACGGGCTCAGGAGAGCCGAAAGGCCAGGCTGGGGCCAGGGCAAAAAGCATAAGACTCAAAAAGCCCCGACTCAAAAAGCAAGTTTCAAAAAGCCCCTCGAACCACCAAGGCTCAAAAGCACAGTCTCAAAAAAGCCCCAAGCCAAAAGCCCACACTCAAAAAGCAAGTTCAGAAAGCCTCCCCGAAAAGCATAAGCCCCAAAAAGCCCTTAGAGCTTGGGGTGCAGTTACTTTTCATGCCCCCTGGCCCCTCCCAGAGGCTGCCTGCTGGCAGGGCACCATTGCCCCAGACCCGTGTCCCCCTGCCATCCACCGGTGGAGATCTTTTGCCATCTGACTGGAGAGAGTCTCTGGAGGGTGCAGTGTCCTTGGTGTTCCCCTGCCCACTGCCTGTGCCATGTGAGACAGGAGCTGCTGCCAGGCAAAGTCCTCCCCGAGACAAGGCTGCTTCTGGTGCCTCCTGCCCGTGGGCCACGTGCGTCCCTCCCCTCTGACAACCACTGTTGAGGCAAATCAAAACTGAACTGGCTCCTCACAGTCTCACCTGATAATGTGTCAGTACCCACTGCATTTACATCTATTTTGTAAAAGTCAGTGCTGAATCCGTGATATGTGTGGGCTTTCCCATGAACCTTTTATAAATGTGTGGGTTTTGCAATGACTTTTCAAAACATTATTCCTATTGCAACATCTGGTTAATTGCATTCTATTGGTGGTGAAAAATGGTAAGGATCCAAATGTAGATGGGAAAATATGAAAGCTACAGCTACAAAAGGGTTTCTGCATCCAACAGTTAATGTGATTAGTGTTATACCCAGACTTGTGCTCCACTTGCCTCATACAGCTGTCTGCATTTGAAAGGGAAATGTTCTGTCAGGTTTTCCCTTTGTATTGAGTTAAGCTGCTCTGTGATCTTCTGCACAAAACAATTTTCTTATGAACCTTACTGAAAAGTCCAGTAAATCAGACCTGTAACTTGATGTCTTTTTTCTCTTGTTCTGTTAATTCCCCCTGTGAGCCATTATAGGATTCTTAATGCCTATGGAACAATTTCTTCTTTAATGGTAGCTATCATCCTGCAGCTGGCTCTGGCACCCTTTTAACTTGAGCTGACTTTGATGTTTTTATTGTCCAAGCATTTTGCTGCAGCTCCGCAGTGCCTGTTGCTTGGAGCCTGTGATGTGGCTTGTGATGGTTATACAAAGGTGGCTTTCCATAGGGGCCAGTGGGAGTGGCAGCCAGATGCATCTACAAAGAAGAGACAGTATTCTGCTTATGTTGGAGTAACTGAGACTTTTCTCGTTTGTAATGAACTGTTAATCAGTTTTCTGCAATGGAAAAAGAAGTCACAGTCCTTTTTTTGATAACCCTTGTGCCACAAGCCATGTCAGTCAGGCATTAGATGGAAATACAGTGGTATGATACCTCTGCTCTGGTTTGGTTAATCTGTGTCTTCAGCTAGAATCTGCCAGAAATGCCATCTGCATAATTTAAGTCAAGTCAAATATTGAAAATTGCAGTAGTGGCACCTGGACTGTGAATCCAGCTCTGGCATTGTGGAAAGCACTTGGGGAGGAGCTGTGTCCCTGGGTGCTGCATATTGCAATTCCATCAGCTTTTCTGAGAAGTCTTTTTTCACTCTGTAATAGAAGATAGATAATCTCTGGCAAATATTTATCACAGCCTGATTTTAGGTAGCTAACTGGAGTGCTGGGACTCTCCTGATGTGGATGTCTACTGTCTTTAACTGTATTATAAATTACATTGGCTCCCAATTTTATTCAGTGTGAATGATGCCAAAATAATAAAGCAACTTGGGAGCCAGGGAGCTGTGGAATGTAACATGTTAATAAAGTTGCCAATCATTTTTCTCCCGAAGTTGATTAAAGATATGGCAGAAGCATACTCTGTTTCTGTCAGATGTGTTGGCTCTCAGTTGTCTGGGATAATGGTCTGGAGGATACCCCAGGAATAGAGGAAAAGCATGAGCAATCAAGGAGCTAGGAGAATGGGTGTGCAGATTTAGGAATGACTTGTGACTGCTGTCCTGACAGGGCTCAAGTAGTCCAAGGATCAGTGTAGTAATGTTGGTGTGATGCTGCATTTGTTCATCTTGTAGATCCATCTTGCTGTGTGTGTGTTAGCCCAGGGGTCTGCTGGCCTAATTTGGAAGGGTTTGTTCTGTTTTGGGAAATAACCAACTGATAAAATGACCAGAGTCACAAAGTTACCAGAACGTGTTAGCTGTTGGGGAACGCTCGCTTTCTGTGTCATTTAGACTTAAATACATTTTAAAAATACTCCCTAAATACTTTTAGAATACATTTAGTTCTTTGCTTTAGTCACTGAAATGCTGGAAAACTATTTTCATAATGAAGTGTTGGAAATAAAAAAGCATTGACTTGTTTGTACAATCCAAATGAATTCAGTGCTGAAAGCACTTGTAAACAGAAGGCTGAAAAAGGCCCTCAGTGATAAGACCATGTAACAGAACTCAAGTGAAGTAGCTCACTATGTCTGCAATCAGGCAGCAGGATGGCTTTTCAAGTTAGATGTGTGAAACCAGTCTTGCTCTGCAAAAATCCTGGATTTTGTAGCCTCAGTTACTACTTTTTCAACAGCAGTTTAAGTTCTCTGATTGATATGGTTTGTGTCTTGCCCCTCACGTTCCTCCAGCTGTACAAACCCAGTGCTGTAACACTGCTGCTGTCCTCTGCAGTGTGGTGCTCTGGTTCCATCTCTGGCATGTGGGATGTGCCCAGCTGGCAGTGCTGACTGCCAGCTGCGGTCAATAGAAGCGTGGGTTGGTTGCTCTGGATTCCATTCCAAGGAATTCCTCTGCCGGGGTCAGGTGTCGGAGGCAATAGCTGCCCTGTTCTGCTGATGCACTGCCTTCTCCAGGTTATTTAGTGAGCTGTCAAAAAAAATTATCATACACTGATTTGAAAAGCAACACGCTGAACAGATCGTTCAAGGTAGGAGGCTATTTCACGTTTTGGGGGAACAAATGTGCTTTCAACGTTGTGGTTTTGAGGAAACTAAATATAAGCATGTTTTCTTCTAGCTAGAAGGAATGTCACTCTCTGTTTTCATAAAGTTGATAATAGGCTGGAAAATAATCTAGTTTTCTAATATTCCAAGGAATGCCAGAAATTTGGCAGGATCTTTGTGGCTTCTCATGCTCATTTCTAGTGTAATGTGAATGTATTCTAAAATTCCATGTTGATGGTACACTCAGGCCAACATTGATATGACCGGATTGTGATGGTGGGTCTGTATATAGGTTTTCCACATATTTTAATACAACTTTTTAAAGAAGGGGATTGTATTTTCTGTGAATCCGTGTAATAAATTCACAAATTAAGAGACTGTGTAGGGCTTAAATGATAGTCTGGGGAGCAAAGTTCTCTGAACCTTGTGGTTCAGACTCAGTTGGCAGTTAATCCTGGTGGTGTCCATGTCTTAGAGCCATATCCTCTGCTTGCTGCAGGTTTGTCACAGCTCCTCAGGGTCATAATGGCCTTCATGAGATGAGTAATGTTTATGCCTTGCTTACCTCTCTGCTCAGAGAGGTTCAGTATTTACTAGCTCAACTGTTATCCAGAAATTTATTAAAAATTTGTGGTTTTCATTTTCTGGTGGGGTTAAATGGAGCTACTGCCTGATGGTACATTTATGTTCTTAAGGAAAACTAGTATATGTTGTCAATACACTAAATGTTAGTATTGTTTCTTGCATGTTGGCTATTGGCTTTGTGGGTTTTCTGTTGTTTTAATGACTTCTGCCTTTCAACATTATCAAGATAGATTACGATGTTTTCAAAATTTGTTCCCCAATTCTTGTCTCTGTATCTTTTAGATATATACACACACACACACACACACACGCACACACACACACACACACATGTTGCAGTCGCTCAGACTGCCTGCAGCATGGGGTGTTCAGAATGGGTGGATTACCCCGCGCTGGAACCAGCCTCTGAGGATAGCGTGGTTTGAAAATGCCTTCAGCTATCTTGCTATTAGCTAAGTTTAAGTCTCATCCCTGCCCCAGGGAATATTATTGGCTCCTGCTAGACATGGCAAGGGATGATTGGGTAACTTTGATATACCTCTCTCTCTTTCTGGGACTCTTAAGCTTGTGCACGGGGGAAGAGCGGGGTCTTCTTACCAGCTCCCTTCGGGACCCTCTGCCCCCTGGGGGCAGAGAGGATATACCTGGAATAAAGCTAGAAGAATTCCACTCTCTCGTCTCTTTGTCTTCGCTAATTGCTCGTTAACCCTGCCTGGTCGAGCGGGTCCACGAATCCCCAGCTCCGGTGCTGCTTGTGTTACCTGGGGGTTGCGGGAACGCATCCCTCCGTGCACGCTCCAAGCCCGAGACAGATCAACAAGGGATCTGGATCAGAACCAAGCCGAGCTAGCTACACACACATATAAACATTATTAAAACAGTACTTAGTTCCTTAAAAGTGCAGCTGTTAAGTTCCCATTTCCCCTTAGCAACTGTTAGCATTTCCTAATAATACATTTTTGAAGTCTGCTTTAGGTTAATGTTTCCAATTATTCTTTTTCTTGCTGTGTTTTCACTTTGTTTTGTTTGCTGTGTCACCTAATTTGCAAGAGCATTCACATACAATGTCCATAATTTTCATGCCAGTTTTGTGTTTATTAAATTGCACAGTTCATCTAAGAGAGAGACAAATATTGCATATATGCCTGGCAGGCTAAGTTTTTGTTGTACATTTGTATCCATGTGTTTGCCATAGTTTTTGCATTTAAAATATTCCATCTATGCATTTAAATATTCTTTTAATGTGAGTTTAAAGGGACTAAATAGAAGGACTAAAATGAGATTGCTACACAATTTTGGTGCTGAAAATGGTCGTTTTCAGTCTAAATAATATCAGTGTGTAATATAAATTATACTTTCTTAGGAAGTTGTGGAAAAGAGCAGATAAATAATTCCTTTTAATGATGAAGTTCTTAAAAGCAGAATCTGAAACACTGCTTACCATGTGCTTTCCCAAAAAGGTCTTTACACGAGGTAGCAGGAATAGACATCAAGAATCCAAGTCTCTGGAATGTAAATTTATTGAATGTGTATGGAAATAATTTATGAAATGGGTTTCTGTTGTGTTGCATGTATTTGGGAGCACGTCAAACCTTGCACACACACTCGTTAATAGAAGGTAAAAAATCCAGAGTGGATTTTTAGTGGCCCAAATCTATGATGTTGTCACAAGGTGCAGCAATCTGCACCTTAGGGATGTGCTGAGGAACCAAAATATCATATTTGAGTGTATACAGTCATTTAAGTGCTCTTATCTCTAAATTATCTCCTGAAGTGGTTAAGGTCACGGTGGACACTGTTGGAAGATGTTATTTTCTTTGCTATACTCAAACAGGAACATTTTATAGATTATTTCTGTTGTCAAAACCATGTCTGACTGAAGGTGTTTGTAGGTATATTCTTCAGCAAGCAGGAAAAATGGGCATTTCCTTTTCTCTTGGAACTGATGAGCAAAACGAGCACATGAAAAGGACCAAGAAGGGTGGTATTTATTTGGCTTAGGTTTCTTCAGTATGACATTAGGGGACACTTGCCAGCCTTGGGATCTACATATGAAATTTGTTGCACTTAATTAGTTTTGTCCAAGACAAGAGTTGCCTTCAATTGAAAAGTTTTACATCTGAGTAGCAGTAGCTTTGCAGCTGATCTATCCCTAACATTAACTCTGGGGAGAAATGCAGTCTTGCAAAAGCATTTTCTGTATTTTGGATATTGTATTTTGAAAGTTTGGACACATAATCTAAAAAAATAATAGAGAAAGAACATCAGAAAGTCATCACTGCACAAGCCATTTGAATGTACCCTTAAATGTCAGTTGAGTGGTGAAATTCTCTGCTCTCTGTGGTGTCTGTCCCAGGCTAGTTATGTTCTATGTTACCAAGCTGTACTGCAGGGACTGCCTCACAAGTATTTTGAGCAATCTTTGAATATTAGTGCTTTTTATCCATTATAGTAATGGCTGATGTGTTTTCCACACAGCCCCTGGAAGGTGTGAAAACTGCAAACTGACAAGCCCAGAAAGGGTCTGGCAGTTTCTCCCACAGAAGTCAGCAGTAGATCTGTCCTCAAGGAAATGCCACATAATCCATACCACTTGTTAGTGAACCGTGCCTTGAGCTCCAGAATTTCGTGGGAGTTGAGCTCTTCAGAGGTCTAACATGTCCCTATAGTGTTTGTGTAGAGTGTCTCTGCATCCTTGGCAGCCCCATCTGTACTTGCCCAGCCTCCTGCTTTCCCCAGAGAAAGAGAGCTCTGAACCCTTTGCTGTAGGATGCAGCTGAAGGAATTTACCCTGTGTTTGATTTATGATGGAAGCAAACTCAGGTCTGTCAAAAGACATACTTTCTCACCTAAAATGTGGGAGTGAGGGAATTGTGATTAGGAACATTGCCTGCCCTCTGGCAAAACTAATTGTGTCTAATTTTTGCTAATACTTAATGGCAGTGTTCAACAGTTGAACTTTAATGAGTTGATGATTGCTTAATGTACTTTGTGTTGAAAAGCTGTCAGTGGCCAGCACAGGAGATGGAAATTATGTGGTCAAGGACTAGTGCTGATGCCTTAGGTTTTAACTTTTGTATTTTTCAAATCCTGTACTGCCCAGTGTGTAACTCTGAAGTTTCTTGTGGCCTGTTAGCTGCTGTTCTCTTGTGCTAGGTAGACATAACAAAGCCTCTCCAGGCCTGCTCTTCAAGGACACCCAGGTTGTCCTAGGCCCAAAATGTGTGAACTAACATCTTAAGAAGGGGGGTAAACTTGGGGTAGTTACATCATTAACTGGAGTTGTACATGGAGAATTGATCCTGATATGCAAATGGACCAAACTTAAAAAAATGTGAAGAACTCGTGACTCGGGGTCCATCTTGGGTGTAGCCTTTTAACTCCCCAGGGTGTACCTTGAAGGCCCTTCAAATAAATTCCTACCTTTTTTCCCGTATTCTTGTCTAGTCTCTGCTTTTAGGTGACCGTGTCAGGCACCAGTGCAGTTGGAATAGAGGAGACTTTTCAATTCTTAAATTCTTCTGAGTAGAAGGTCTGATGGTGTACTTTGACTACATCATGGTCATCAATTCTTACTCCTAATAGCTGACATCTTCTGTTTCTACTGACTGTTGGGAATGTCTTTTCAAGGGTTTAGCAAGGAAGTTTTTTGAAGGATCGTGATCTTCCAGTGCAGTGGGTAGATATCAGTCAACATGCAGACATATGACAGGCATAGACACTCTTATTGGCAACTGCTTGGAAAATAGACACAAATCATATGGTAGAGTAGTGCTGTCAACAAGGAGGATAACAGTAACTTTTCCAGAGAACAAATGTCAGTGTCACTTTCACTTACATGACAGGAAACATGGTAAAAGAAACGGGCATGACCCAGAATGCCCACAGCCAAGAGGATGTGTAAGTACCAGTTTGGCTGAAATGGCTGTTGCTTGTCATTCCCCAGTGAGAGTTCTGAGAAGTCATCCCAGGCTTTTAAAATATATGAATATCAGTGTGTATAAGTCAGGTGTAGGCATATGTATTTTCCCATACTTTTGCTTTTTCCACTGCACAGCAAGTAATCTCAGAGCAGAGATGGCTGTGTATAAGTAATAATCTCTGATCTTTTCCAAAAGATGTTTGATTGCCAGGTGATATGCTCAGCATCAGCAAAGTTGGTCAAACCCTCTCAGTCCTACTTCTTGTGGCTGCTGAGAACTGAGATTGTAGAAGGCCTCACAGAAGTAATTTTCATTGCCTTCATTTTATGTGAATTTTTAATCAGGCTGAAAATGCTGGTTGGTCTCAAAAAGGGTTAATATTTTGTGAGCTTTGGTCTAATGAGTGGAGACTCATGGTAAATCAAAAAGGAAGGAAGAGCTTTGTGGGCAAAATGCAGTAAAGCTTCATTTGCTTTTTCAAATTCCAACTTACTTAAGTTTTACATCAAAAGTTGTGGAGGCGTAAATCCCTCCTACCACCTTAAGACATATTTGCCTCGTCATTGCTTAAGACACTGACTGAATACACATAGTTTAATTTAAAGTTGATTGCATTTAACAACAGAATTTTTAAAAGCCTTTAGTAATGTCATAATGATAGATAGCACTTAATTTAGTCTCGAATGATCCGATACGGTTATCTATAATTTACATTAGCAATGTTGAACTGACAGCAAATTCAATTAATTCTTCAGTTTTATGCTCTTAACATTTAAAAACCTAACCTTGCTTTAAAATCAGTTTGCATTATTTTGAAGATGGGATTCTTAATGTTAAACCCCTATTAAGTCCACATTTTCTCTCCTACAAGGTTGCTTTGAAGCTTTTTTTGTGATATTTTTGTGAAATGTTGGTCAATAAGCAGTTTTTGTGGGTGTGTCTGTGATTTAAGGATCTCTCTATTGGATATTGATCTATGCTGTTGAATAGAACACTGTAAAAATGTGATTTATAACATGTGTTCAAATAGTGTAGACCAGGAGGTTGGCTTGATATTTCCCCTTCCATGCTCATTGCTATCAAGAAACACCCATGGCTGTAGGCAATAATTTATAACAACAGTGTTGAATTGTCTGGTTTTAATTACTCTGTGGTTGTTTTTAGAAATGATAAGTATGGATTTATCCCATCTTTGAAGAAATACATAGCACATGTGATTATTTGGATTAATTAGTATGATTTTATATCATAGTTGGTGGTAGAAAGCTTGGAGAAAAGGCCCAGAATAAAGGTTAAGGAAGGCAAACCAAATAACTGAGGGTGGTGACTGACGTTAAAGTCCCTTCTGAGTTCTGAGTGCTCCAGCAGAGGTCTTCTGTGATTCATTCTGTGAAGCTGCATTATCATTTTGCTATATATATGCTCCAGTATACGTAAGTTGACTCAGACCCCAGAGAGAACACTTCCAGTAAGTAATTTCAGGTCTGACTGCCACAACCAGACTGCTGAGAGAACTAGAAAGCAGCCTTTCATTTGGTGTTTCTGATGGCTTGAGCTGCAAGCTTTCAGTCAAGCTGCTCTGTGCTACAGCTCCGTGTCTTCAGTGATGCTGCACTACCTGCTGCTTGCCAACTCAACTGGAAAACAAAGAAATTGATGATGCAAACAGAAATTCTGTTCCCAAAGCTGGGTGAAACTCTGGTGGAAGGACTTCTGCTTGAATTTTAAACACTGTGTTGCTAAACCTGTCACGTCATCTGTGTGTTAGTGGTTTTATCAACCAGCTAGGATAGTCCAGCCAGGCCCTGGTAATGCAAACATGTTTTTCATTGGTGCTGCTCCCTATAATTTTGGAGGATATCTGAAAATAAGGTCTAAGCAGGTATTGAAAATTTTAATTATTACCCATATTTGCCCCACTTGCCTACTATTATAATTTTAAAGTAGGGGCATCAAACAGAATCTGTCAAATGGCAGTGGTGTGGAAAGCATGCCCTCAGTTCTAAACTGAAACCTATTGCAAGCAGCAGATGTCCCACCTCGAGGAAAATGGGATGCAAGTCTAAAACATTTGCTTTCACTGTCTCGTGGCTTGTGATCTCACCAAGGAAACAGTAAGATTTGGCTTGTGTTTGCTCTTTGCCATGAAGCAGTTGTTGATGCTGCTCTCGTCATGTTTTTGCGCTCTCGTCATTGTCATACTCCCAAATGTCCTTTCTGTGGAATGAGCATCGGAATGCTTCGCTACCTCAGAAGGATCAGGCTGTTTAATGCAAGGCCATTCCATGGTTACAGGGCCTGTAAGGTCCATGGTAAACACCCAAAATACAAGTATCATTTTCAAGATGCATGAATCTTTTAAAAGCAGCCAAACATAAAATGAAACCCTGGGTTGAATTCTAGTCCTCCTGAAGGAAGTGTCAAACCCTCTCCAGGGAGCTTGCCCCAGTTTTGTACCTATTATTTACATATCAGCAAAACTGACTGTAATTGTTAATGAACCCAAATAGTGCATTTTAAAAATCCAGTCATGAACAAGGAGGGGAGAAAAGCTGTAAATACTAGGCAATCCCCAGATTTTCAGCTGCTGTAACTCAGTGTAGCTTCACAGAACAGAGAGGGGAGCTTCACTTAACAGCACTGAAGAATTAAACCAGGGAAATGGCGTAAAAATCAAAAAAGGATTTTAGAATTATAATCTGAGGAAATAAGAGTAAAGAAAAACATGCAAAGTTGGGCATTTCTTCTGTCAAAGGAGAAGTTGTACATCCATGTACATGGTAGCTGTGTTAAAGAAAAGCATTAGTATTCAAGCTGAATGATGTCGTGGAAAAACTAGTTTGTTTTTTAAGCATGCAAAACTTCTGTCAGTTGAAAGGGGATAAGAACAGCATATTAATGCATTTCCCTTCTTACCTCTTGTTTTGTGAAGTGGTTAAGATTGCTGGCATTTTCCATCTGGAATTTTTTATGCCAATGGCAGATCCCCATGTGATGGTAGGAGGGCAGTGACCTCATCCAAGTGCATCAACTGGAATAGTGTTTCACTGTGAAACTGCTAAGTCTTTCAGACAGGTGCCTAATAATGCAATAGTTTGTTGTAACTATGTGTAGAGTGTAATTCATCTAATATAATTGCTTTATTAGATGTCTAGAGCCACTAACTTGAAATAGACTCCACTCCTCTGTTAACTTTTGACATAGGAAAGACTGTAATCATCTCACAAACAATCAGCTCTTGGAATAAAATTTAAACCTACAGTGAGCTGCCAGCTGCTTTGCGTTTACCCTTACAAGAAAAGGGAGGTTGAATAATTTTGTCACGTTAATTTATCTTAGCAAACTGGATTGCAAGGTTCTGAATTATAGTCATTATGTAAGCATGTAAAGTATTATGGACTACAAGATTCATCTAATGTGATGCGGAGGGATTAGTGCATGTGCAAAGACCATTTGAGAACATTTCCATTTTTGCCACGCTTGCTAGGGCTAGTTACATCCAGTTATAAAATATATTGGCTCTAAAATGGCAGTGGTTTACATGTCCTAAATGTTAAGACTTTGGTTAAAGCAAAAGGAACAAAATAATTATTTTTATTTTAGCTTGTCATGCAGTTTGTACTAAAGCTTTCAGTAGTACTTTATTGTGACAGCTCATTTTCCTTTTCATTTGATGCTCTCATATACAGCTCGTTACTCTATTAAACCAGAAAGATTTAGTTTCTTAAAGAGCCTTCAGTGAAGCTGTTATAAAACCTTTTCTCAAAACAACAAGTAAAAAATGGAGCCTGAACACATGACATTGCATTGCATTCTGGTTTATGTTGCTTTCTTGAGGAAATAAAATAGGACAGAGCAAGAGTTTATTGCTTAATAAGTATCAGCTATTATCATAAAAAAGAATCATAATTTTGAGTTTCACTTTTATTTTGACCAAAACACTTTCAGATAATAAATGTTGCAATTGAATCTTGTCTTTTATAGGAAGTTGTTAAAACAAGCTAAATGCTTTCTGTTTGTAGATAACAAACCGATGCTTTAAGTCTAAGAATTACTGTGGCAAAAATTTAGTATTTCTTTGATTTCCTCGTAGAATATAGATGAACTGTTTCTGGTTATTTCTGGGACCTGTGAATTAGGGGTGTTACCTCAGGTGGAATGTCAACAGAATACAGACATTGTGAGGCTGTGTTCTCTCCATTACTAAGAACGGTGTTTGGTCTGGGCAAGTCGTGATTCACATAATGCCATGAGGTTTCTACTTGAGAAATCTGCCTTTTGTGACTGTTTTATGGATATTTTCACCTTTTTTCATTGCATATTTTTAGAATTTTCTAAGAGTATGTTTATAAAAAAGCAGCACCCAAATTAATTGCATCTTATATGTACACAACTACTTTAGAGAATTTTAAACTGCAAAAGCAATGATAGTGTGTGTGGAAATGGCATTTAACTCATTGGGTGGACTTGAAATATATCTCGAAGCAGTTATTGCAATATCTTATCAAATTCTCGAGCAAGAAACAAAGCTTTTTCTAAATGGAACTTTTATGAACTGTTTTAAGGACTGTTTACTGGAAAGCTGCCTAATCACTGCATTCCCTGGGTAATGGCAGGGGTATGTGTGCTGAATTAGTAGCAGAATATGCTCAGCTGCTCTGCCGGGGAACAGTTGATGCTGCTCTTGCTAGTGCACATAAATCACAGAACAAATATTGAATATAGAGAAAATTTTTAAAAATAGCCTAGAAATTGTATCAGCCTAGAAATATGATGGATGTATGTGATGAGGTCAAACAATCCTGTAAATCAAGCAATTCCTGTGCCAGGCTTTCAGCAGAGTTACACTGCTGTGTTTGGCTTTGGGGGCAAGCGAACTCCCTGTGAGGAAAACCAGAAGTCTTGGAGAGGCCCTTCTCACTCAGGGCTGTGGTTTGCAGGTGGTGTAGTCCATGCCTAGGCGGTTTAGAAGAGCAACACTGAGTAACAGTGAGCAGAGTAACCAGCACAGCATGATTTCTGAGTCATCAGCACATCTACCAGTGGTCGCCACAGTCGTGATGAAATCAGCTGTCGCAGGCTTCTTTGAGCAGTGCCTTGCTTCAGTGATTTTAATGGAAATTATTTAAAGTACTTATTTTTTTTAAGTGGTAGAAGTAATAATTATAACCTTTCTGTTAAAAAAAATGGGAATAAATTTAATTTATAGAGAGATTAGGTATATAGGAGGAAAATCCACCTTGCTGGCATTCTTCTGTTTGGGTCATTGCAAAGGACCTCAAATGGGTTAAGAGAAAATTACTTGTACCATAGTGTGATGTGTGTGGCTTCCTGGGGATTTTACGTTTGTGTGGTGAGTGCGTTTCTGAACACAATGAAGCTGCAGGCGTGTACTAAATCCAGTTAAGGAGATTTCCAGTTTAGTATTTTGGCTCTGGAAGAGTCCCTGCTTTGCACCTGGGACATAAGATTGTCCAAAATTGTCACCTTGCACATTGTGAGGAATCTTGGTTCATTTTGAGACTTCATTCTGCTGGTTTAGTTTGCTGTTTCCATGTTCTTCTGTAAAAGAATAACTGCTTTCTGTTTACCTTCTCTGTGCAGTGCCTGCATTCACAGCTGTCTGGTTTTTACCTTTTCTTCAGCTGCCTCTTCTCCAAACTGAAGTGCCCTTGTCTACTTAACCCTTTCTTTTATGGAAGCCGTTCAATAGCAGGAATTAAACTTCTTGCCCTACTCTGAATTTGCAATCGCCTGCTTGAGGATGAGGCAGTCACCACTGACTTCTCAGAGTGCACTGAAGGAGGGCACTCCTATGCTTAGTTGTACAGCTCTTAGCAGGTTTGAAAGGGACAGAGGGATGGAATGGAATAGCTTTGGTTCATAAATATGTTTGCATTAATAACAATTAGAGTTTAGATTAATGACTGCAGTATAGTAGACAACTGATACCACTTCACAAGACTCTTTAGAAACTAAGGTCATGTGAAAGAATTCAAAACAGCCTCCCTGGAATGGTAGTTCCGTTTTAACACTGGTGTGGTGTCAGGAGGTCACTGGGCATGGGCAGAAAAAATAGAAAAGTGAGCAAACTGGCACTTGTGCCATCTCCAAGTGCTTGCATTCTGTGTTCAGTCTTCCTGAAACTATTTGTGTGCCTTCCTTCAACTGGGCATTGCAAAAGCATGACTCCTGTGGTGGGAGGCTTTTCTCCCTTCCCCAGTTTTTGTGTGCCTTTGTTTCTTTTGGATGTAAATCCAAGCCACTTGCTAATGTTTTATTTTATATTGGAATTTAGCAGTGGTGTTACCAAGTACTGAAAAGAATTCAACATGTTTTCTTGTTATCAAAAGTGTTTCCAGGAGTGTGAATGAGGGATAGGAATCCAGGACACAGGGAAGGCAGGTCCCTGTCTATCCTTGCAGTATTTGAGAGGGTGGATCAGTGAATCCCTGAAGCTCTTGTGCAAATACATTATAAAGGCAGTGCTCCCCAAAGCAAGAAACAAAGCCATGAAAACAAATCTACCAGTCTTATCACAGCATGCCTTAAAAAAAACCCCAAAAGCTTCAACCCAGTATATAAAAGACTTAATTTTTAAAATTTATAAATACAGATGTCTTGATCACAGCTGAAAGAGGTTTGTAATTATGCATGGCATGCTTGTGAATTCCTTAGCAAACCTAGTATTTTTTTTTATATAAAGTATGTCTGTGAAATGGTTTGGAGTTTTCTGTTGGGAAGTATTTTTCTGCAAAACATAGTTTAGTGGGAATAAAAAACCACCAGCTGGTATAAAGATGGAATAGTGTCTTTAGAAATTTATCCTAGAATAATCTTGAGTCTAGAGGAAACTTGAATGTGGGGAGGAAAGTGAAAGTTTTGAAAATCTGAGAGGGTTTTTGCTCCCACCAATTGTGTTTTCATGCTGTTTACTTTGGGTAATATAGTTCATGTTTCACTGTAAAACTTTTAAGTGCCTTCAGCATGTTGAATGAGAAGCTGTAGTTTATAAAATAGCATTTATTTTGTTGTGGATGTGCTGCTGTATCTCCTACATACAAGGACTTGCAGTTACATATGTTGTATCTCATGTGAAACAAGAAGTTAGAGAACTCCATGGAGTTCAGTGAGCCCATTTCTAGCAGTGGTCACAAGCAGATTTCTACCCAGGAGCAGCATCAGCATATTTGGTATTTTTAAAGGCTTTTCCTGACTCCAGCTCTTTTGGAGCAGGTACTTAATGACTTTCTGTGTATCCAGCAGCCTTCATCAGATGCCTTTATAACAACCTGTGCAGGCTGCCTTTGGGCTCATATGAAAAATCAGGTATAGATTATAAAATGTGAGAATACTTTTTCTCTGTGAATGCTTGAGAAATCTCATACTCTTAACACAATTTAGGACTTCAAGCCTGAGAAGTTCTGGTCCCAGGGAAAATCGATAGAATTTTGTCATTACGGTCATGTCTGTCAATTATAGTTAGATTCATGCGGTCATGTAAGATTATAAATTCGTGCCAACCTCTCAGTCACAGATGTTCCAGCTGTGAGGACATGTGGCACTATTTATTCCACTCTTTTTTCATAAAGACCACAGGGGGAAAACATTGTCCCTACCCAGAGACTGTAACCGTTATTCTGAAAGTACCTTTCAATCTTCCTCTCCATGCTGAGATGATGGCATTAGGTCTTTTTAGCCCTCACATGTTTGTTTCAAACTCCCACAGCTCACAAAATTAATTTCTGTTGGGAACACAATGTCATGATGAGGCAGGTTATTCTGACTGGGCTTTTTCTTTATCCCCTCTACAAAGCAACTGATTCACTTTCTATTAATTACCACCAGCTGTAGGGACTGCCTGGTGATTTTCCTTTAGAGCTTTCAGCCATTTGAGCTCATTCTCAGGTTTGCTGTTTGGAAAAGTAGAGAAGACAGGAGGGGGAAGGAAGGATGTAGAAAGAGGCTGACTTACCATGAAGCTTAAAGCACATCCCACCTGTAGGGTGTCAGGGAATGGTTATTGTGTGTGGAGCACTATATTTTACTTAAATACAGCACAATATTACTTGTGTCAAGTTCTTTTTTTTTCCAAACCCTATGAGCAAAGGAAATTCAAAAAAATTGCTTTTTAACTAATTATAAGAAATCCAATAACACTAGCAGCTTATTTCTTTCTGACTAAATATAATGAGATTGGAACATTGCTTCATCAGGAGAATGACCTAATACAATAGCTTATTGAACCATGAAAGATTCATTAAAACTACCTTGCAAGGGTTTTTTTTTTGATGATCTTTTATGCAGTGGACTTTTTTTCTTTTGAAAACAACTGCAAAGACTAAAGCAGTTACTGCATGTAGTTGTAACCCATTTTATAACACTAGGCAACATAACTCGTTTTTAATTACCTGTTATGTTATAAAGATATTACAGAAAAATCCTCATAGCTGAGTTACACTTCATTTGTTGGAGGCTGAGGTTTGCAGCCAGGTGACTTTGCAAAATACCTGGATGTTACAGATTGGGATTTTGCACAAATATGCAGGGGCTGGTGATAATTTTCAAATTTCCAGAAAGTTTCCATTTCCTTCTGACTTAAATGAAAAAGATATCCCTTCCCTGAGATGTGAGTTTTGCATTTTTACTGAGATCCACAGACCAGGACTGTTTCAGGTTGATTTAGAAAGGGTACTGGAAGGTAAATTATGATTTTTTTTTTTCTATTGAAATGTTAATGTTTGGAGGAAAGAGGTCACAACCTGTTTTTACTCATTTTCCTGGTGTTGGTCTGATGTTTGGGGTGCCCAAGAGAGGGTTCAATTGTTTTGTCCTCTGATGTGTTTTGCTTAGGCTGTTACCGAGCATGGCACTTTGAGGAGGCCAGTGCACGTGAAATGTCCTGTAGGTGTCACAGCAGGGCCCAAGGTGTGGTTTTGGTGCCACGTGTGTGCTCCTCCCACACAGGGACCCTTGCACAGTGTCTGCTGCACAGCTGGGGGCTCCAGGGACCCTTCCACAGTGCCTGCTTCAGCGCTGGGGGCTCCAGGGACCCTTGTACATTGTCTGCTGCAGAACTGGGGGCTCCAGGGTCCCTTGCAGTGTCTGCTGCAGAGCTGGGGGCTCCAGGGACCCTTGCACAGTGTCTGCTGCACAGCTGTGGGCTCCAGGGTCCCTTGCACAGTGTCTTCTGCATGGCTGGGGGCTCCAGGGACCCTCTCACAGTGTCTGCTGCACAGCTGGGGGGCTCCAGGCCGACCCCCTTGGCAGTCACACAAGCTCCATCAAGGGCACAACTCCCCAGGTGAAGAGAAACCTTTCGTGTTCACCTGTTTTTCAGAAATACTCGAGTTCCTACCCTGACATTGTTTTTCCTCAATCTCAATTCCAAGTGTCCAGGGTGGCAGTGTGTACAGCTTTTACAGTGCAGAGTCAGTGTCTCTGGTAGGACTTAAGGCCACCAACTTGTATCAGCTTCATTCTATCCACTGCCTTTTGAAGTTCCCAAAACCATGTTTATCTACCCTTTGTGAACAAGAGTACTCTGTTCCCTGCAAGCCACAGTGACAAGGCAAATAATGCTCTTTCCAGCAGTTGGGCTTTCGTTTAAGAAGCTTCCTTTTCCTAAACCTGACCATCATAGCAAAAACTCAAAGATGGAAGCAAACTAGTGAGTTTTGTTCTCTCCTCTTGTGTCTGTAGGATGGAGGTGAGGATTACACTGAGTTACGCTTAAGTTCTGTCCCTGAAACAACTCTGAGTGTTTATGCCAGAACTTTTTAAGCCAGTCAAGTGTCCCCCTTTCCTCTCCTAGCAAGGAGGAGTCAAAGGAGGATGAAGTGATGCTGCCTCCCATGTAAATTCCGTGTTGTTACGTGCCTCCTGTGTAAATTCCTTCTGGTTTTAGGGCATGAACTGTTTTTTTCAGATGCATCTCAGGAGGAAAGAGCATTTACCTCTCACTTATGAACGCAGCCTGGGTTTGTGCAAATTGCCAGGACCAGTCAAATATGCACACAGGCTTCAGTGCCTGCTGTGAACATATGCTCTGGACATTTTCCTAGCTGGCAGCAGAAAGGATGGTAAGGACAGTTACATCAATTGAATTGAATTGTGAGATTTCATATCCAGTTTTTTGGTTCATTTTTTTATGCATTTGGAAACCATGATCTTACCTTGTTGTTCTGTGCACCTTCTCTTACTGTTACTGGGGTACTGTATTGTTGTATGAAATTTTTTAGGGTAGCTCAAAAAAAAATTTAACAGCTTGAGATTTCCTTATGCCTTAATTATAGAGGTTATAAATTAGTCCTTAGGTTTTTTTCTGACAAACAGGTGCCTTATTTTTATACACCAAGCTTGGTGTTTAAAGTCTCTACTGTTTCAGAACCCATAATTATCATGGATACAAAGGACAGTTTGAAATGCATCAATTTAGTTGAAGTCTAATGGATACAAAGCTGATGGGTAAATGGGCATCATGTATTCTATAGGATCACACTTGTTTTTGATAAGTAAACTTGTTTAGAATAGTTTAAAAGACAAACAGACAAAGTTCTTGTCTAATAACAAACATATATTCATTCTCTTTACTCTAATTTGCTCTTACTCTGAAAATGCTCTGTTTTTATTGAGCCAGAAGCATCTCTCTGTTGATAATACCTGGCCTCAGCAAGGGCTCTACTTAGCATGGTACTTGTGCTACACAATAGATGTGTACTGTAGTGCCGGACAGGTGTGATGTTACATGTTTTTATGGTGAGATATTCAATAAACACCTTAATTGGAGAGTGCCCACAGCTCCCCCAGACAGCTAGATTGACAGCAGTAATGGAAAGATGAATATGACTGTCTGGAAGAAGAGGCTGGAATAAAAACAAAAAAGAAACAAAACTGAGTTTATCATTTATGCCAGTGAGTAATCTCCAGTGGAGATGGAATAATCACACGGGAACTTCACAAGAAAGTATTTAGCTGAAATTAAAAGTCGTTCCTCTTGTGCTTTTTGGTTTTTTATTTAGAGCAGTGACTTTCATCTGTGCTTTATGTCTGAGCTCTGCAAATGGCCATGGATTGGAAGTGGTGCATTTTTTCTTCTTGGAACACATCCACCCATGCCAGTATCAGTTTGCCTGGATTCAGTGCTTTTCTCCATTTACTCCCATCCTTTGTACAATGTCTACAAGAATTAGGAGGAAAATACCTGGTTTGGATAAGCAGTCATTCTGCAGCCATAGATAAGATGCTTTGGTACAGCTCTTTATTTTAATAATCTCTTCAGCCACTATTGTGTTTTTCAGCTCAGTTCTGCCAGCTGATTTTCTTGGTTTGCAAATACTCTTTAAGCCAGAGGTTTAATTTAAAATACTTTCAGCTGAAATAGTCATAATAAACAAACCCCCTTTTGTTGTTTTTACATGGTTTTAGTGTTTACATGTTCAAAATTATGAGAAACAGAGCTAAAAATGTAAATCTTAAATGAATGGAATTTCAAAATGAGATTGAACACGACTTTGTCTGTTGTGGCTGGCACTTGGATTTCATCTCAGTCTTCTGAACTGACTTCATTCAAAAAAACACTTAGAGAAACTCCAAATAAACACCCTGATCCCACAAACAAAAAACCCCACCCAATAAAGCTTCTCTTTAGAATCTGCTGATGTTCTGTTGGCTTTGTTCTTACTTTGCTCCAAAGCCTGAACACGTTTCAGAATAATTAAGTTTTCAAGCTTCAAGAAATATTTTACCTGGGGTTTTTTAGGGTTTTTTTTTTCTGATTTAAATCAAGCTAAAATCCCCCAATTTTTACTTAATTTGAACAAAAATTGCTAGCTAGTTACTTGTTTATGCAATCAAACATGGAAATACCTGCTTTAAATTGTAAATTCTTTCTGTTCTTATAGTCTTGATGTGTTTCACATTCCACTGCAGATTACTTTGCCTGACAAATATAATTTTAAATCTGCTTTTTCGTTATTTGAAGCACCGAGACATTATTTAATTCTACTTCAATTTTATGGCACTCTGAGTTGTGATACATAGGAATTCTTTGTGAAATGTCCTGGCTAGCCTAGTGTAAAATTGATTTTTTGTATGTGTGTGATTTTTGTTTTGTTCCAAATTGTATTATAGCACTTATTGTTGTAACTGTCTTATGATGATGTTATGTCTGTCCAAAATTTTAACACTTGGGTAAGAAAAGCTTAGGAACTTTGCCAAAAGGCCTGTGGGATAGTTGGATTTTTTTCTAAAGCTCAAGATCTCCTTGAGTTGTCATTCTGGATAGACTTTTGAAGAGAATTAATTTCAAATACTAAACTAGGTCAGATTAATCTAGTAACAACTTGAGCAGTACTCTATTTTGCAAGGAATCCTGGTGAAAGGACAGTTGGAAACAAGAGAGCACTCAAAATACACCAAGCCCAGTCTGATTTAGGGAAGTACAAAACTTTGTGAAATAATTGTAGCATGTTTAGGAACAGGAATTGTTAAATTTTTGTACTGTATTTTTGTTTCCTCTCTTTTGCTTCATCTGTATTCAGAATTATGCCCACTTTGTACGTGGAAGTAAGACAAACTTCCAAACAGCAGCTTCTGGGTCTAGCTGAAACTACTAGATTCTGAACATGGTTATTTAGGACTGAGCAAGAATAGGGAATGTTTTATCACCACTGAAGTATAATTCTACAAAATCCAGAGTCATGGTGTCCCTCAAGTGCAAAGCTGTCATATATATCTACCTATAGATATAATATAAAGAAATATATCCATCTATAAAATACGGTAATAAATGATACAGAAAAAAGGCTCTCTATATTTTATGTATGTGTATGGTGACAAGTGTTAAAGGGAAACCTTGACAGCTAGAAAACATGAAATGCTTTTCATTGATTTGGAAGTGACATTGAATTGTGTGCTCTTCCTGACTTGTGATACTGCTGACAATTTATTTCCATCTGTGCCAAACATCAGATCATGTCCATGACATTGTATTAGAAAGAAATTTCATCATCTTTTTAAAAAAATCCTCATGAATGTAAGTGCACACATGTCCTGCAGGGTTTTCCAGGGGCCTGCTGTGCAATGGTCCAGATTCAATATTTTTTGTTTGCTGCCTGAGCAGGCAAAAGCAGAAAGTCATGATTGTTACAATCACAACTCAGTTGTTGCCAAATATACTTCCTGCAACTAGCCTACTAACCCTTGGTGGATTAAATACATGAGAAAAATCCATCAAAAGGAAATCTAATAGCTGTCCTCAGTGTGAGCCTGGCTTAGGAAAGAAAAGTATTTCTCTTGCTTAGGCTGGAAAAGTGGTATTTACCTCTAAGAGTTCTGGAAACAATTCCCAGTATAAATGGAACGGGGTAGAATTAAGTATGAGAGTGTGAGGGTTTGCCTCTCATGGTAACTTCAGTCATCAGAAATGTCTCCCATGTAAAAGAATAAAATCACTAAAATCCTTTCTTCCACCCTGACTTGTCTGGTTGTGGGAGGCTCTAGACCTATTAGCTTCTGACATTTACTTTTTAGTCTTCTCTATCGAGCTCTCATTAGGTAGTCATTCTCTCTGCCAGTTATTTTCACAAATTTAGTGTTGATTGCATAGATCTATTATAAGTTTATTACTAATTAATATAAACGAATCAGAAGACTGATGTTTTCTTACAACTGTAATCTCAATGCATTCTCCAGTGGCCTCTAATTGTGAATTCTTCAGTAGTTAAATTTAGTAGTGTTGTTATGTCCTTTAGTTAACAAAAGAGACTGCAAAGTTAAATTGCTGTTAAATAATAAATTATAATAAATCAGTTAAAAGTCTAATACCCTATTACAAGAGAACGGCTTGAATTGCCTGAATTTTCACAGGACACAAGTGAAGAAACAGTTTGATTCCAGCTATGAAGAATGCTACAACTATTCCACATAGGAATCATGGCTCCTTGACAGAACTCACCTGGCATTTCACTTTCAGGCCATCTCTAGGTCTCTGATATTCTTGCTGCATAACCATCTCTGTGACGTACCCTGACCCATCAATTCATACTCCCAGTCAGAATCCCATCATTTCATAACTCCAGAGTTCTACCCTTAGCAAACTCATGCATTCCTGCTCATCCCTGGCAGGATCACTGCTGCAAGGGTGACCTTCCAAACCAGTCATTTTATCTACATCAGCTGCAATTCAGCTTCCTGTTATTCAGCTTTCAGATTTTCTATTGTATAAGCCCTTAGCTGCTATGCTATGAAGAGTATTTGCACACCTGACAGGTCATTGCTCCATTTAAATGTGCCAAATGTGCCATGTGTGAAATAATTCCCTTTCTCAGAAGGCGGAGGAGCTTTGCAAAGTATCTGAAAAGTTACTCTTTTATTTCTTTTAAAAATTACTTTTAACTTAGGAATACCTGGACATCTTCCTGGTGTGTTGATACTTCATCTAGGCCAAGAGATCTTTTTTTGGTGTTCCTCTGGTCTGATTATAATGTTCTGAAGTCTTCTGTCTTCCAAAAACAAAGTTATATGACCATGAGTAGGGACTTGTGTGTATGAAAATTCTCTGATTAGTCTGCTTTTATGCACTTTCCACTTACTGGGGTCACTGTCTTTGAACTCTTCAGTTCAAACCTGCGCATTTGCTAAAGCATCTTGAGGTGCTTATGGGTGAAAGACAGTCCTGATTGTGATTGGTTTCTGGCTGAAGCACTGAGTATTGTTTGCAGGGTTGTGTGAAAATGACCATTCTTTTTATTATTTTCTAAGTGTTCCTTATGATTTCTCAACAGCAGGCTGAACTCTCTATACTGCTAAATATTACAATTATGTCCTTTAGGATCCAGCCAGTTTTCCTAGGTTTCCTGGGCCAAGTATTTTCTAATTGATTCTTGAACTCAGGCTTCTAAGGAAGACTTTGTATCTAAGTCTAGATCCTGGTTTTGGTCATGTGCAGTCTTGAACAGCAGTGAATGAGTACTGATGATTTAAAGGACTTTATTCAGAGTACACAGGGAATATTTTAATCCTAGTGAAATAAACCAGGGAAGCTGGTTTACACTGCTGTAAGTCCGACTGACTGCTAAACCTCCTCTATTTCGTTCATCACTTCAGAAAAGAACTGGGTAACCGTAGCACTAATTGCTGTAGCTTTACAAATGTCTGCCTAAAATTTGCACATAAGGAGTCTGATTATATGACTGATGAGAAAAAAATTGAGCAAATCTTTTTTTTTTTTAAATTTGTTCTTTCAAATCAAGAAAAACCCTAGAGAATTTTATGTGTTTCTTCTTACTAGCTAAGCAAAGAATCGGGCTGATGTTAATATCACACTATTTTGACAGGAAAAAGACAGATGATCCAAGAGTTTTTCCTCTTATATCCTCTGATGACATGCGGCTGAGATGGGGAGACTTTGTGCTATGTTAGATGGCTTGGATGTAAATGTAGAGTGTATTGGAACAGATGTCACACACCTGCAAACAGGCACAGAATAAAACTGGAGCTTGCCTAGACCTAATGCTACTTGTGATTTAACTCTTTCAAAGTAAGGTTTTTTAGAAAAAAGCACAGAGAATAATTTATCTGAAGAGTGTTCTGTGCTGGTTTGGTTTTACCTTTTTCTGCAATGGGAAGTTACTGCAGTGATTAGGAACAAGTCAATGTCATTCATTGTGCGTCCACTCATTAGATTATTGGAAAAGCAGTTTTGAAAAGCTTGATTTTTTTGCCATTCTTCTTTAATCTGAATTAACTTTTAAAACCTCACGGTATCTTGATATATATTGTCAAAATAGAAAATTCTGCTCTTGCTTTTATAAAGTGAAAAGACTGACCTTTTTAGGAAAGTGAGCTGACTTGTACTGATGTGATTCTCTCAGAAATTAGCAGAACATTTTTAACATCCTGTTATGTTAAAGTGTCACCAACTCCCAGCGTATTTATCACTAGGCCAAGGCTGGTGTAGAGCTTGACAAGTCCCTTGGGACCGAGCCTTTTGTGTGAGCAGCACAGCCTCAGTGACTCCGGTGAAACTGGGTGGGATGAGAGGCCTTGTCAGTAATGGATTTCCTCTGCTCAGAACTGCATCTCGAGGGCACGTGTAGCTGACAGAACAGAGCGCAGTGCTGTTAAATCCCACTGAGCAGCAGCCAGCCTTTTTACTGTCTCCACCCCCACTCATCCAGGTAACTTTGGCTTACTACATATTCATTGCTCTCTGTGTGATTGGCTTTTAAGGACCACGAAAAGGCAGTGATGTGCAAAGTCCCTTTTAAACCAGCTGTCATACTCTTTATCAACACAGTTTTTTTGCTACAGCTCATACTCTGAAAGTGTGACTGTTTTTAAGGAAATAGGGCCACACTTTTAGCCAATACATATTCTTTAAAATTACTGCACTACTCTTCAGTAATAGCTGGTGACAGTGGAAATATCTTACATTTATTCAAGACTAGAAGCTAAAATGTGTTTTAAGGTCAAACACGATGAAAGGATGACTTTGTAGGTCTATAGGTGGTGCTCTTGTCACTGGAGAAAGAATTCAGCCAGGGGAAGCTGCTACTCTTATGCCGGTTTTTTATTGCTAATATTTCTGAACCAATCAGTCTTGTTGTCAAGATTAGATTGTTACTTCTCATCTATTTTTTCCAGGTGAGGAAAACGAGACAATATACACTGGAGTTCTGAAATACGTCGTTTGGCTGCAGCATATTTTCCTATTACTTTAGCAAGTCTGATTTTGGGACAGGTATTAAGTATTCAGAGATTTTAAGTAATATACATAGCACATAATAGACAGCTTTCTGCAACATAAACATCCAGGCTGATGTTTTTGTAGGGCTTCAGGATTACCATGGCAATTTCTAGACAGCCAGCGATGAACAAGGAATAAAGATTGCTCCTGTACTGTGTGTTTGCAGATCAGTAGGAAGGACTAGATTCAGATAGGTACAGATACATCCATTTCATGCACTTCTATTTATGTCTGCTATTTTGCAAACTTGATACTTCATTGGAGTGTAGGGTACGAACTAGATTTTACAGTGATCATGGAAATGAATTGGAAACTTTTGTATATATAAACAAGCAATAAATATACATAAGCAAAAATGCATGAGAAATGCATTAGAAATGAAACCTTGTGGGTATTGCTCCTTCTACCAGCTCTTATCCCTAGGCTTTTGGAGGAGATAGGATAAAGATGAGAAAGATGTGGTGAATATATAAATATAGGCTCTTCTGCTACATTGTGGATTTTAATTTACTGAATAGGCAGATTTTGTGCCCTGAGCATGTGTCTGGGGTTTTTTGGGGGGTTGTTGAGGGGCTTTTTTTGCTATTTCTTTTTGCTTTATATAAATTGTTTTGGTTGTTATGACTATAGCAAAAAAAACACTAGCAGCAAAATCTGATTTCTAGACAAGTGTTAGCCAATTGTGCAGAATAAGAAATTAATTTTGTGCTTGGATTGTGGTAATTCCTGTTACTTTATTTGGAAGTACTCTATGAATGTCTGCAACTCCTCGGTTAACAAAGAACAATTCCAGAAAACTGGTGGTGGCCTGAAGGTGTGGGGGCAGTTGGCAGAAAGTGTTCTGTGTGTTTTGTAAGGAAAGCACAAATGTCTGTTTGGTACCAATGCACAGAGCAACACTGTGTGACACGACTTGCAACTCTACTGCAATACCGTGCCCTGATTCTGGGCATTATTTTGGCTGTGAAACTTAGACAAGAGGATAGCATCATATTTGTTCTGGTGGGTAAAAGCAAAATCTTGTATTCCTAAGTTGTTTGTGAAATAATATTGAAACAGGTCTTCCTTAAGAATGGCTGGGTAATTATACCCATTAACTATTGCTTTACTGAGTAAAAGGAAAGCCAATATTCAAAGTGCTATCAATCTTTTTGGACAGTTGTATGATTTACATGTTGATTATTATATATACAAACATATGTATAATTTCGCTTCTACCAACACAAGTATGAGAAACCTAAGCTTTGGATTTTAATCACTGGTAATTTGACTAGAATCACCTTGGTCTTAACTCTTTAAACTTGTGAAAACAGGACCAGAATTTTACAATAGTATTCATGACTTCCTATTTTTGTTAATAGCTTATCAAGGAACTGTAAAAAAAAAAAAAAAAAAACCAAAATCCCACAACCCTCCCCCCAACCACTCCCCAAAAAACCAAACCAAAAAACGTCTCAAAACAAAAGAAACAAAACCAAAACAAACAAAAAAACCAACAAAAACTGCAAAACAAACAAAAACCCCAAACAAAAACCACTGAAAACAAAATCAATGAAAAACCCCCAAAACCCTAAAAGAAACAAAAACAAAACAAAAAACTCTCCAGAACCCCCAAACACAAAAAGAACACCAAAAAACCCCATGAAAACAAAACCAACAAAAACACCCCAAAATCAAAAGAAACAAAAGACCCCCCAGAACCCCCCAAACAAANAAAAAACCCCATGAAAACAAAACCAACAAAAACCCCCAAAAATCAAAAGAAACAAAAGACCCCCCAGAACCCCCAAAACAAACAATAACAACAAAAAAACACAAAAAACCCAACAAAAATAAAAGAAATAAAAACAAAACCCCAGAACAAAATTTTAAAAAATAGAAAGAAAAACAAAAAACTCTGAACCAAAATAAAAAAACTCCTAAAGAAACAAAACCAAAAGAAACAAAACAAAGAAAAACCCTGAAACCAACAAAAACAAACAACCCCCCAAAAACCAAAACAAGCAAAAACCAGACAAAAAAAAACCCAGAAAAACAAACAAACAAAAAACCCTCGCAAAACACCCTCAGTCAAACAAACAAACAAAAAAAAAAAATCCCTGAAAGCGAAAAAAGAGCTTAAATCCAAGTAAGGATTAGTTGGAAAAAAGGTAATCTAAAATTCCAGTAAAGCATAATTTCATAATTGTAAAAGAATCATGGTAGCACTTTTAACTTGAACTGCTCCTTTCATACACTCTTGGACACATTCTACAATTTCACACTGGTATCTCTGCAAAATGTTGCTGGGTCTGTGCACTAAGAGGTGGTACAGTTTTAAAGGGGTTTTGGAAAGAAATCAATACAGATGAAAATAGCAATAACTGCAGTTACTCCATCAGTGGAATGAGTGCTTGGTCCTTGTTAGGGGACCTGAAGATTGGCTTTTGTGCCTTCATTGTTCCAGGGAGAAAACCAAAAGAAAAAGGAACTCAAAGATGAAAATCCTAAACTGCTCAAGCTTTTGCTGTACGAGACTAACTGATGCTTAGTAAAAAGCTGATGGAGAGCAGGAATTGGTAAAGAAAAAAGAAACATGATACAAATACATTTCATTTTATTTCTTTATTTTGCAGATGGGTTTTTTCCATTCTAGGAAGCCCTTGTTCTCGTGCAGTCCTGTTGTGCTGAACAGTGACCACTGACTCCTACTGGTTTGGTGCAGCCAGTTGACAATTGCCCTTGGTGAAGCATCAGCAGAGTTCAGAGACAGGGGTTTAGGCCAGATGAAGTGTTTCCGTACAGCAGTGGAATTTTTAGTGATACAGTTTTAAGCTAACTTTTCCATGGGAAGTTTGTACTTTCCACTGCATAGGAATTGAGAAACATGGATTATAACCTGAAAAAAAACAAACCCAAGGGAGGGCAGAGGGAGAACATACAGATATTCTGCCAGTTTCAGAAACTACCTCAACTTCCAAGATTTCCCAGGTTAATGTAGTTGCCCCCAGGACTGAAACAGACCTGTCTAAGCTGAAGTAAACCTCCAGTGTTGTGGGCTTCAAAATTTGTGACACTAAAAGGTTTGAGCCAATCAGGCTTCTCTGGAGCGATTTCATAGCTTTCAACCCACACAATGCTCTCACATCAATAATGCATTGCCCTGAGGTAAAAGGGTTTTGGTTCAGATCTCTGGATAGGCAGGAACAGAAGAGAAGAAAACGTCCCTCAGAGAAGACTTAGTTTGCTTTGGTTTTCATTTTTTTTCTGTGACTTAGAAGGTTTCTGGATGAGTAACATCCATTACCTGATTAACCCTTTTGGCAGCCAGCCATGTGGGGCTCTGTGCAACCCAGCAGACCAATCCATCACACACCAAAGAATGGGAAATTTACACAAAAGCTGGTGACTTTCAGGGACTTCTTCTTATGTGTTTTAAAGTTGGTTTAGCAGCTTGTTTACACCAGTATCATGAGTGGGGTAGGAGAGAGGGGGTTGCCTTAATTTAAAGTTTTTGCTTTTATTGGTGAATTTAACTTGCACTGAGGCATGAGTTTGGCTCATCATATTACTTTTTAGCTAGTACTTAATTCCAATTTCCATAAATGAAATAACCAAAATTTTCTAATTTATCTTGTCAAGAATTCTGATAAGAGTTTTTTTTTTCCCCCCCAAGCAAAATTCCAGAAAAAACAGTGTAGTAAATAATTTAAGGACTACCTTAGGTTTTATGCTTCAAAGTAATCCATAATTAATTCAAGTAATTAATTTTCTTGATAAAGCATAAGTTGTAATGTTTCAACTGTCCATCCTGGAGTAGTGTTTGTGTATTTTTTAAACTTTAAACTGATTGCAAAAGTCTAATTTGAAAGAAACATGCAGGATTGTGCTTCCCTCTGTGATATTTATATGGTGTGGCAAAGAGTCAGCTCAGACACGCACATGTTTCACGTTTTCAAATTATAAAATGACCTGAGCCAGAAAATGATTGAGCACGAAGGCAGTAAAATGTCCAGAGAAGCAAAGCGTCAAACTTTGTTATTTTCTCTGGGGAGAGTAGAAGAGATAAGACAAACTTTTGCTACTCAAGATTTTGTATGTTGCCTGGAAGAAGCCCCCAAGTGTCAGGCTCAGTAAGCAAAAGCCTGTGGTTGTGGAGAAACTGTAGTCACTTGGAACCAGAAGGATATTACCTAAATCTTCATTAGGACTTTTAGAAAATGAAGATCACAAAAAGGCCTCTGATTCAATGATTTAGAACACTTACTAAGTGATAAACTTGATAAATGTGACATCTTGTTATATCTGTAAAAATGGCTTGAATCAGAGGAGTGGCCTATCCATAGAAATTGCAAAGAATATTTTTCCCCATTTGCAACATTTCTTGATTAAGCTCTACCACAGATCATATCAAATCATTAAAAGCTAAGAGAAAAATTATACCTCCAGAACCTTTTGCCCTTAGTAACCTACTTTCTAATTAACCTTCAAGTTGAATATAACATAGTAAGTCTTTGTGTAGATGTAGAGGTACCTGTGATGATTAGGAAAAGAAATTGGTAACTCTCTGTGTTCAGTGTTTGAAATTATTCCTTGACGTTTCCTTGGGGACTTCTCATTAGTGCTCTTATTAGTAGCACTAAGTTATATAAGCAGTTCCAATACATTTTCAGCAGAAATTTAAAAGTTTAAAGTTCTTAACATTGCTGTATGCTTAATATCAACATTGGTAAAAACTGTTCTCTTGCAGGTGAGGCGTTTCTAGAGGTAAAATTGGATAATCACATACCTACGTTGCATTAATTTAGGTCATATAACAATAGCAAATTGAAGATCTTTTATGAAGTTGTATTAATTTATTGGAAAAGAAACGTGCTCAAAAGCATGTCAAATTTCTTTGTATAAGGCAGGCTGAAGAAAGACTAGACTGTACACCATGTTTTGGTTCTGGTTTTCTTTTCCTTATTTTGTGGCTTTTTGCAATACAAGATGTGGAAATCTATGACCCTGATGTATCAGAATCTGTTATGTCACTCATGACTGGATGTTTATGAAAGATTGGGTTACATCTCATTCTGAAACTGCAGAAGATTCTGTCAAGGCTGTATTTGCATTTACTGATAATTTTGAAGGAGTGATAATACTTTACAGTTCAAACAGATCCAAGTAATGGGAAATTTATGCACGTAAGATCTAGAAGCTTGTTTGGCTTAAAGAGAATATATAAACAAATGATTCCTGGGTAATTTTCTTTTTTCTGCTGTATTTTGGAATAGATCTACACAGCTGTTGTGTCATGGTACTGTAATAGCAACCCTGAGCACACTGGGGATGGAGAGTTGAATATTTGTGCTTTGAATTGAACACACAGCTTCCTGGAGTACTGAGATGTAAAAGGTGTTGTCACCCCCTGTGTCTACAATAAACAATCGCTTTAGCAGCTCCTTCAGACTTCCACACCCTGATCCGCATGCATTTATAGTAAATAATTTGTCACACGGTGCTCCTGAAGGCCTCTTGATAGAAAATGAGAAGGAGTTAATTCATGCATCTTTTACTGAATACTGACATACCTAATTCCAAACTTCAGCTTCACAGGCTTTCATTTCATTATTGTTAATTGCTCAGAATTAATGAATATTTAGATTCTCATAAGCAAGAGAGAATATTGCTAGTAATTAAGATGCAGTAGGTTATCCAATTTGATTTTGCTTCTACATTTACTTGATAACTTGCCTAAAAGTAATTGGCTTGTATATTTTAGCTGTATTTTCTGATTTCAATTTGAGGAGTCAACTATTACACCCAGCTTGGAAACAGATCGCATCCAAGCTGCCACTCACTGTTGTTTGGTAGAAATGCAGAAATTTCAGAAACCATGTTTGAAACAGGTGCTCACATACACTGTTGTATAGAAAGAATTAAAAATTTTGAAAAAATTGAGGGCAAAAACCAAACCAAACAAACAAACAAAAAAAAACCAAAAAACCCAACTTCTTCAAAGTATACAAAAAGTTTTGGGAAAACAAAGAAATCCCCCTGTTAATTAATGACAAGGGAACAGGCATCCCCAGATCTAAGCACTGTCATGTATTCTAAAGCTTTACTTGGTCACTGAGGATAGTACAGGATGCCTGGAATTCTATTCTGCTAGCCAATGGAAACAATGTGATGTGTTTGTGCTGACCTTTCTTTAAAGCTGTTAAATATGTTATTTCAAAAAGGGGCTTATACTTATATCATGTCTCTTTTTTTAAGACTAGATCTGCTTGTATGTTTACAGCAAGATGGATAATGTGGAACTTGAGTGATGTGTTGGGATGCAGATAAAAGTTGAAACTTGTGCTTTAGTAGGAGCCGCACAATATTACCCTGAAGACACTGAGCTTCACGATTAGACCAAGTGTAAAAGTAAATAAAATGTGAGCTGTGTCTCATACATGGAACCAATCTCAGCTGGCTTTGTGTTTTTTTTCAACATGGTGCATTTATTTTAGGGATTTCCATACATGTGTGGTTTTAGTCTTGGCGTTAGGCCTGTACATGTATTAAGAAGGTGATGGTGCACTTGGAAGTTTGTGAAGCATTATAGTATTTTGGAAACCTTTTTAAAGCCTTCTCACTTAACTAATGTGTTGTTACTAATGGATTTTCACAGTGCCAAGTCCAGAATGATTCCTCTGCACTGGGTGTCTTCTGATCCTGCTGGGAAAATACCTTCACAATTAGCACAAGAAGCAAATAGAATGAGTGTGGACTCTTTCATCATCCATTTACCAAATAAATTGATATAAAAATAATGTAATTGATAAATTTAAAAATGATTAATGTTTTCTGCTGTACTGTATCATTATTATAGGGAATTAATAGTTGCAGTTGTTTTTGTAGCTATCATACCTGGGCATTGATATGTTTGAGAACAGAAGAAAATGTGGGGTCGGGGTGGGATAACATCAAAATAACCACCCAGCCTTCATCAGCAAAAAGTAGTCTAACTTCTGTCAGCAAGTTTTAGTTCTCGGAAAAGTTCATTTTTTTCCTCAGACAAAAAATTCTGTGCTTCAGAGGAAGATGCAGCAATTCTGCCACTTGTGAGTGCATGGAGTTAAGTTTGTTTATCTGAGCATCTGGAAACATCTTGTCTGTACTAGACACGTATAGACATTTAATATGGCTCATTTCATCCTTGAAGCATCAGATTAGAAACTACTGAAGAGAATCAATTTGAAGCAAAAATGTGAACGCATATTTTCTAATGTAATGATTTTCTTGATATTACATAATATTAGAACAGACTGGAAAATGTAAAATGGAATATCAGAAGTTCTGCTTATTGAAGCCAAACTTTTGTGTATTTCTAAATGAATAGTAATATGTTTTATATACTGGAGTACAGCAGATCCCACTTTGATAGGGAAGTAGGATGGTGACATTACTACTGCAGACACCCCCACCACCCCCACTCCATTTCCCCTGATGTTATTTATGGCCCTCACAGACAGCTTTGCTTTCCTCTGATCCAGAACAGTAGCAAAAGGGACCCAGACATCCATGGTTGTGTTCTGAGCAGTCCCAGAGAAGGGAATATGACTTCAGGGTGGGCAATGCGTGAAAGCAGTATCTTTACATGGTTGCTTCTCTGTCATTATTACTCCATAGCTTCTCGAGCTCTCCTCCCCTTCCTTTTTCTATTAGTCTGCATTAATTGAATGGTGTGATTCTAACAAAGCATTCTTAGCAAAGCCATAGACCCTTGCAATGAGCTATATCATGAAATTTATAGATTTGGATTTGCTTCTTGTTGGTAGCATGTAGAAAAGGAACTCAGTTTTTTCAGAGGAAAATATCACGCGGTAAATCTATACTGCTCAAACTTATTTTTAAAATGTTTTCTAAGCATCAGTGTTGAAGTGTGAAAAATAAGTTGAATTTGGGGCATGCAAAAGTAATGGATTAGAGTTGTATCTTGAAATGTAAATAAATGGGGTGTGTCTTCTTTTCATTCCAATGCAGTGATTGTATTATTATGTATTAATACACATAATTAATTACACATATAATTAACATCATTCAACTACAGACATTTCTTCAGTCAATAGAGACCTGTCCCTACCACATTTATTGTGTGTTTTCAGTAATTCTCAGTAGTTTCAGTAGTTCAGTGTATGTGCATAACATTTTATGGAAACTTGGAGAGCAGCCATTAACATAAAAGGTTTACATCAAACAATTATATTAGAGCTACCTTTCTTATACTGTCACATGGCAAATATTTGGCATTTTTTAAATGCAGCTATTTGCTGAACTCAAGTGAAGTAGTCAAGTTATGTAGTCATTTAGTTTTCTGGCAATTCCCATCAACCATATCCTAAGCCACATTTTGGGAGAGGTTAGGGATTAAAGGTTTTAATTGAGTAAAATATTTTGTTTTGGAAAGTAATCAAATGTTACAAATTAAACATTCCGAGACTATGCAAACCTTTACCTTCTACTGCTAAGCACTGTTTCTATATCTCTTCAAGTCAAATCCTCTCAAATACCAATTTTCACCTGCACCTTTTTATTCTCTGCCTTGCATGGTTTGTTATGCCTTGGTCAGATTTTCCTTTCCTTGTTTCATTTGCCACAGGCCTCATAGCAGTCCATATTTCTTCTGACTGCTGATGTTTTTTCTTCAGACTGATTTCCAGTGTTCAGCACACGCTCCCAATGTGACTCATTTAATTCTCATTGCTTTGGGTTCCTAAAAAAACCTGGGGAGTGACAAGCACTGAGAACAAGTGAAGATCTGTGAAAAATTATCTGCACTTGCCACTTGAGTCAGAAGCTGGTGCAAGTACTTAAGACGGAGCTTTGTTGACAAATGAGAAATTTTCCCTCTTGTTTGGAAAACTCAGCAAGTCTGTGCTAATATACAGCAATTTATCTTGAAGGAGAGCCAGCCAAGACCTAAAAGGCCTGGTAAAGTGCTTACTATTAATTTGTTGGAGGAGTAAGTAAATATGCATTATGTCTTTGTAGTGTGTATTCAGCAGGTGCTTTTCCAATAAAAGGAAACATACAAATCACAGTAATGTTCCTTAGATGCATGGGCCAAACAATTGGCTGTGTCTGTGGCTTTTTTCCTTCCTTAAAAGGTCAATCAGTAATGGTAACATATTGCTATGTTAATCGTAGAAAAGTAAGATGCAAGACAAATGCATCATGTATCATCTCACTTGGATTTCTTAAGTGCTGGAAGACAGGTAACAGCAGACAGCTTTGGAGGGACAGAACTCCCATAAACAATTTATATTTCCTACCTGTTAAGCTTCTCCCAGACTGTTGTTGATAATTGTTTTGAAGGATTAATCAGTGTTAAGTCACTGTTGATTGCTGCACTGGGTCCCAAAGGGAACCAAGTGACTGGAGCAGAGGTTTCCTTTCAGGTGGGTTTGTTCATTTCCATGGAGGATAGGATGGATTGGATACACATAGCTACTGTTATGAATGTGTTGGCTTTTGTAGGCCGGTTATGTAGCTAACAATGTTACAAGGTTGATGAGTTGCTAGGGGCTGGGCCTGTTAATTACTTATGTTATTGTTAAGTCATGGTTAATTAAGCTGTGTGACGCGATGTATGGGTGTAATGTTTTTGTGTAACCACTAGATGGGGATGGTATGAGATGGATAAGAATTTTCTAGAAACTTTCAGCAGGCGTAATGACATCGTCCTTCATGAGGACTGGAGGATAGTTACACTGATGAGATGGGCTTATGAGCAAATGACTGGACAGGAATGTCCCATCAAAACAAGACACTCAGGAGGACCCTGGACGAGCCAGTGACAGCGAGAATCGAGAAACGGACCAACCCTGTTCAGAGACTGTCTATATAAATTTTTCTGGTGCATTGCACCAGGCCTTCCTACCGTATCTCACCTGACCACAGGAACACCCAGCGTCGCACGCACTGTTACCCTGCTCTGTCGTTGGGGGTTTGAGGCTTATCTCAAACTGCTGTTTCCAGTTGTTGTTTTGTCAATAAATCAGTTAACCTGCAAAGGTGACAAGACTGTTTCTTACAGCTACTGATCTTGTAATTTTTAACTGTTACTCATTGTCGTGGTTTGACACTGGCCAAATGCCAGGCACCCACAAAAGCTGCTCACTCACCCTCCCCTGCCACAGCTGGACAGAGGAGAGAAAAAATTAATGAAGGGTTCATGAGTTGAGATAAGGACCAGGAGATAACACTCCAAGGGTAAAACAGGCTAAACAGAGAGGTTCGAAGTGAATTTATTACTAACAAAATCAGAGGAGGGTAATGAGAAGTAAAATAAGACCTTAAAAACCCCTTTTCTTTCCCCAGCCCCTCCCTCCTTCCCACTGACAGTGCAGGGATACAGGGCGTGGGAATTTGGCCAGTTCATCACTGAGATTTTCTTCTACTGCTCCAGGAGAGGAGTCCTTCCCCTGTGAGATCATGGGGTCCCTCCCATGGCAGACAGTTCTCCATGAACTTCTCCAGTGTGGTTCCAATCCCACAAGCAGCAGTCCTGCCAGACCTGCTGCAATGTGAATTCCTCCCATGGGCAAACAGTCCTCCGATAACTGCTGTGGTGTGGGTCTCTCTTCCATGGGGTGCAGTCCTCCAAGGACAGGCTGCTCCAGCCTGGAAGCAAAGGGCCTCCCTCTATCCACTGGAGCACAGCCTCCTGCAGGCATCCACCGGCTCCAGCACGGGCACCTCCTCCACAGGCTGTGGGTGGATCTCTGCATCCCCCGTGGATCCCCATGGCTGCAGAGGCACAGCTGCTTCACCTTGGTCTTCACCACGGCCTGCAGAGGAATCCTGGCTCCGGTGCCTGGAGCGCCTTCCCCTCCTTCTCCACTGACCTTGGTGCCTCCATGTTGTTTTCCTCACATGTTCTCACCTCCTCCTCTTCTCTAGCTAGGAAAAAACTCTGCCCTCACCTTTCTTCTGGTTTCTTCTTAAATATGTTTTCACAGAGGTGAAAAGAGGTTACCAACATCTCTCATTGGCCCAGCCTTGGAAGGCGCCATGTCCATCTTCAGAGCCACCAGGGATTGGCTCTGCTGGACAGGGTGGAAGGTTCTGGCAGCTTTTCACAGAAGCCACCTCTGTGGCCCCCTTGCTACCAAAAACCAGGCTGTGCAAAACCAACACACTAAGACTGGATTCAGCCACACTCAGATTACTCTCTGAGGAGTTTAGAAAGCAAGGGGGTCCTTTCTGCACCTTGTGAGTCAATGGGAGGGCTTTTCTAATAAATTTTGTTTGAAGCTCCCACTCTGCCTACAACAATACCCTACTCAATTAACCCAGGTTTTCAGCTAAAAATTCTGTTCCTCCTAAGTTATCCCAGGTTTTCTGTCAAATATGCTGCCTCTGTCTTCTCTTTTACAACAGGCTTTTTTCCTAAATTACCTCATATTCACCTGTCAAAAAATGTAGCTTTGTTTCCTCTAAATGACCTCAGGTTTCCTGTCAAAAATTTCCCCCCTGCCCCCGCTCAATACATTACCTCGGATTTTCCCTCCAAATTGTCCCCTAGCTGTGTCCTATAGATGACAAAAGATTTTACCCCCAAAATGTTTATTCTTTACAGACTACCTTACTAGACCACCTCAAGGTTTCCCTTTAAAATATCCCCTTAGAGATCAACTCAGATCCTGCACCCAAAATATCTATTCTGTCCCCTACAGATTTCCTCAGATTTTTCCTCCAATATGTTATATTCCCTAGCGATTACCTCAAATTTTCCCTTCATAAAGTCCCCATCTGCCCTTACACCTCACCTCTGATTTAATCCCCAAAATGCCACCTACTGACTGATGCAAAGAAATCGACAGACAGATTGTCTGCCAAAAGTGGTTTTTTTTTTTTTTTAGCCAGCGGGAGAGCAGGGGTTCACACACCCCACCAAAATGCTTCTCCACCACTTAGAAATTTCAGTGGGTTTATATAGCAATTTTATCAAGAATACCATACATCCTTACACTTCTAAGGTTAGTATTCGATAAGAAGGCAGTTAGAAATGCATCGCGTCAGATTCCTATACTCAAGATAATGTCCACGCGCAGTCCCCATGCTCTAAAGCAGCTGTTTTTCCTTATCGCTTCCCTGCACAGGGGCAATTCCCTACTCGCCCTTAGTTATTCTGGTATACTAAGTCTAAAGCTTTTTGTCAAGTCATGCTCACGTCAAGTTAGGTCTGCCCAGGCTTTCTTATGCTAACTTGTGCTAAGCCCTTACATCTATTTGTGCTAAGTACTTGTATACGTTTGCTAATTGCTTGTGTGTTTACTTATGTAAAACAAACTCCCTATTTCAGATTACCTCGGATTTTACCTCCAAAATATCCCTTTTGTTGCTTACTGATTTCCCTCAGATTTTCCCTCACAAGTGTCCCCTATTTGTTCTGTCCAATTACCTCAGATTTTGCCCCTAAAATCTTCATGAAGTCTCCTGCAGATCACCTGAGATTTTACCTCAAAAATGTTCCTTCTGTATCCTAAAAATTTCCTCAGGTTTTATCACAAAATTTGCTCCACCGGTCCTCTACAAATTACCTCAGACGTTTCTCCCAAAATTGTCTCCTAGAGCTCACCGCCAAAAGGTCCGCTAGGTGCCCTCCACAGATAACCTCAGGTTTTAGTCCCAGAGTCCAGTGAGTACCTCAACTTTACCCCCGAAATGTTCATTCTGTGCCCTACAGGTGACGCCACGCAATTCCAGCATTTCTCCCCTATGAAGTTCTTTCTGTCACCTCTGAGCTACTTCAGCTTTTCCCTTCACGACCTGAAACACCGTGAAGTCCTGTGACGGCGCTGCCCCATCCTCCTCCCTGTGTATGAGCGCAGGGCAGCCCCAGGCCGCCTCCCGCACCGCTTATGGGAGCTCGCCCGGCGCCTCGCCGAGAGGGGCGGGCACAGCGGGCTCGAGTTCCCGCCCCGCGGCTGAGGGGACCGGCGGGGACGGGCGGGAAGCGCCGGCTGAGGCGCGGAGGAGGCAGCGGTGGCACAGGGAGGACCAGCCCGCCCCTCCCGTGTCCCTCAGGGCGCGCCCACCTCCCCTCAGCAGCTCTCGCGTCCCCTCAGCGATACACGGCACGGCTGTCTCCCCCTCAAGTGACCGTCAGGTCCCCTCAGTGACCCCGATGTACCCTCAGCAGCACAATGGACACCCGCCTCCCTCTCAGTGACCCTCATGTCTCCTCCGTAGCATGCAGGGGCACCCGCATGCCCCTCAGAGACCTTCATGGCCCCTCAGCGACACGCAGGGCACCTGAGTCCCCCTCAAAAGTCCCTCATGTCCCCTCAGCAACACAAGGGGTACCCGCTCCCCCCTCAGTGATGCTCATGGTCCCTCAGCAATACATGGGGAATCCGCCTCCCCTTTAGTGACACATGAGGTACCCGCCACCCATTCAGGGACCCTCCTGTGCCCTCAGTGACACTCATATCCTTTCAATGACCCTCACATCCCCTCAGCATCACTTGCGGCCCCCACCTCTCCTTCAGTGGCCATCGCTTTCCCTCAGCAACACACAGGACCCCTGCCATCCCTTCATTGTCCAGCATGTCCCCTCAGTGACAAGTGGGGTACCTGCTACCCCCTCAGTGAAGCACACGCAGTGATGAACCAGCTCTTCATCTAAGCTGGGTTTTGGCTTCCTGATTTGGGAGGTCAAATAATTACTGTCAGAATTGCACTGGACTTGTTATCCTGTCCACCTAGCAGGTCCACACAGTTCCAGCAAAAAAATTCATGCTTACCCAAGCTGTAAGTGTTGCTGAGGCTGTCTATCCTGCTATAGGACAGATAGGTTGAACCACCTTGTTCTGATCAAAGGGTCAAAAATAGGATACATGACTATTTCTGTCCATACTTACTGAAATTACAACTTATAATAACCAGATGTTTTTTCACTTTATTTAATGGACTGCAGGTGCCGATCTGGGTGCTTAGCCTTCTAAACAAATTATATCAGATGGGTAGGAATACATGTAAAAAGCAGATGCACCCATGTCCCAACTTTGCAACCAAAATTAATACTGGTAAACTACAGGTTGTGATCTCAAAGGGTGGGACCTCTGAAAAGCACAAACCCAAGTCTGCTGCATGCTCAGCTTTATCAGACACAGTAGATCACAGTTTAAGGACAAAAGTTTTTACAGAACAGACCAAACCATGACAAGCAGCTGCTCTTTAGATGACTGAATTTACTTTACTAAGGCCTGGGACTTGAACACAATCAACTTGAAATCAATGAGGCTGGCAGGAAGAGAACAGGAAAAATGGTAACTATTACAATAAAATTTGTTTGGGGAGTTTTATTTAAATAAAAAAATCTAAAACAAGAACTACAAGCACATGAATTTTCAAGCTCTACTTTCAGAACTCCACAAATAATTATCTTAGAAGATTAATAAATGACATCAAGAAACTATTGGATGATGTTGAGATAGTGAATGAGAAGACTGGAATGAAATAAGTTCTTTTTACTGTAGATCCCAGGTTCCTACTTTTTTGCTTTGGTGATTTTGCATCTTGTCGTGCCCTACTTCCTTCAGTATTTCACAACTGAAATGGAAAGGTTAAATTCTCAAACTGTCTCTCATTTTATACAAACAAAAAATTCCAAAAAAATTTCAATGTATCCTTACAAATGCAGTTATTTCTGCAAAATACCCAGGATATGGGAATGTGCTCTTTAACTGGATCCACAAACACAAACAAACATATAGAGCAACTTAACATTGTTGTTTGCACTTAAGCAATTAGGAATGGCCCGTCCATTAATTTATAAGCTTTCCTGAGGGAATTTAGTGACCTCATGTTGTCTATCCCATACAACTTTATTCTCAGGCAACAGAGAATGACAGGGTAAGGGAAAAATGTCAAGAGTTTCCAAGAATTACAAAATACATAGGTGGAAGACATTTTAGTTTCCACTCAGAATTTCCTGCTCTGTAAACACTGAGGTTTTCTTGGTGCTGTATCAATTCTAATTCAGGAGTTGGTATTAACATTCTTCAGGGTCTCAGATTATTCTCTTTCAATGAGTCAGTGATGGGTCTCACACACTCTGTTCTGCATAAAGTCATATCTCACATGATATTATGAGCTCACATAATGCTCACATGATATTGTGAGCTTATGTGGGACATTGCATAATGGATTTGTGAGAGACCTTAATGCGTGGATTTGAGTATTTAAATCCTTATCAGATAGCCAAGTCATATGTGGCCTTTCCATGGCCATCTTACATTGAAGTGATAAGAATTCTTACTTAAGGTGAATGATGATTAGTGAAGAAAGTCAAGCACGATGCATAAGCCTGTTTCCAGCAGAGTTGCTCAGAGCTGCATCCAAGCTGGCCTTGAACACTTCAAGGGATGGTGTAGCCACAGCTTCTCTGAGCAACCTGTGCTAGTGCCTCACTGCCCTAACAGGGAAGAATTTTTCCTGATATCCAATCTAAACCTACTGTGTCAGTTTAAAGCTATTCCCCCTTGCCCTGTAAACACCCTTATAAACAGCCTCTATCTTTCTTGTAGGCTCCGTTCCTACTAGGAAGGCCACATTAAGGTCATCACAAAGCCTTCTCTTCTCCAGGCCGAACAATCCCAATGTGCATTGGCCTCTCTGCTCCCTCAGTTGGCTGTTGGCAGGAGCAACTGGAGCAATTGGTGGTAGAACTTGGTATGTGTCAGATGTTTCTCCTTCCTGGAATGTTTTTTTTTCATGTAAGTTATTACCAGCAGCACAAAACCCACCATCCGCTGTTGACTTTCACAGGACAATAAGATTCTACAGAGATACTGTCAAGTTTCATTGTGTTTTCCTGACTTTTTCTTGCTTCCTGGAAAAAAACATCAGCCCAGTCCCTGATGCCCAGTGCAGCAGTTACTGCCTATCTGGCTGTGGCCAGCAGCTCATGTCCAAACACAACTGGGTGGCTGCAGGGCAAGGGAATGGACAGCCATAAACAGGGAGCTTCCACAATGAACAAGACAGACACTTGGAGAGGTACAGGGGATAGGAGAACATGCTCTGTATGATGAGAGAACATGCTCTGTGTCTCTGATTATGGTGCCAGCACCAAGAAGAAGACCCCAAGACAAGCACTGGAAGCAGACATATCCTGCTATTTGATGGACGCAGAATGCAGTTGTTCCCATGGCTCCAAAAGACTTGATGCAATAACAACGGAGGACCATTAACTGGTTTGGAATGGCCCCCAGAAAAAGAAAAGCAACATCATCTATCAGCAGACCCTGAGCTTCGGAAGTGCTCCGTTTCAGCAGTGTGTGCCTCCACCCCTGAACCTCAGCAACAAGAGGCCCTGCTTTTCTTCAGCATCTCCTGCTTCTTTCTTTGTTATGAGCAAGTTCTACAATTAGAGTTTGGAGATACAGGCGTGGTTTTTTTTATGTGCCTCTTTGGAGCAGACAGTAAGCAGCAGCATGTCCCACCAGACTCTCTCATGATGGCATCAATGCCTCTGCCGTGGAACATCTAACTGTGGAAGGTGAGTCTGCCCTCGAGCACGG
>VXAC01005349.1:0-24839 GCA_013399225.1 Rhipidura dahli
TATATATATTTAAGAATAGACAGAAAGAACAGAGAAACTCCGCATGAACCCCTTTTGGCCTGAGTTTTCATCAGCAAGAGGGCTGTTCTGACTCTCTGGAGTGCAGACACTGTCGCCGTGGTGGAGCTGCAGTGCATTTGCTCAGCCTCTAATATGGACAATTGCAAAAAACACTCATATTCTAGGGCCTTGCAGCCTCTGCTGCCCTACCACACTCCCTTGTCCTTTCTGACCAGAAGCCAGTGCTATTTAGGCAGTAATAGACTAGAGCAACATTGCCAACAGAGTGAATGTTTCAAGCTGCCAAGCTTGACCAGGAACTCGATCCCTTACAGACCCAGGTAATGTGGGCCTTTTGCAAGCAAATATGGGGGTCATGCCCTCAGGAAGGAAAATAGCCCTCTCACCTCCTCTCACCAGCAATAACACCACAGCTTCAAGCTTCATTCCCTTCATACCAACCAACTGGCTCACACCTTTTTAACACAAAAGACAATTGGCGCCTCTGATATTTTTTCTTTTTGCTATTCCCAATGAGCAGACTGCAAAAACTTCATGTCTGCAAGGACTCAAATTCCAGTTAATGAAAAAAAACCCAGAAAATGGGTGAGAGTGTACCACAGCATCATCTCTTTAGAGTGATTCATCCTGAAGTGTTCTTTTTCACTTTCATTCTCTCACATCTGTGATGATTAAACAAAATAAATCTGTGCTATTATTTAACTTGCCCGACCTTTTCTTAAAAGAGTTTTTGGGGTGTTCTTCTATAATTTTTGTGCATTCCATATCTGGACTCTCCATAATATAATTAATAGTAAGGTATATAAAATGGAGGAGAAGAAACCTTAGATAATTCATATGAAATAGAATAGGATGTGATGAACAAGTCAGTGGTCTATTTTTCCCAGATTGATATTCCACAGTAAACACTTTCAGATGAATCATTAGTTTCACTGATTTCCATACCATCTCAGTAGTCTTAAAGGAAAAAAGAAAAATTATTTTCAGTAGCAAACATGACACAGTTTCAGAACTCAGTATGGAAACAGCAAAACAACAAAACTAGATTACAAACCATTAAACAATTTCTTGCACATGAAGGTGTTACAGTAAGAGACTGGACATCAAACTCTCAATGTCTAAATCCATGTAATGAAAAAGCACAAAAGTTATGCATTTTTCAAGTCCCAGTGTACTGAAAAACTCCAGAAAACTGAACTCCCCAAGAGAAGTGGGTAAAGACACAAGTATTTCAGAAGCTGCAGTATTTCAGCAAAATACTCAGAAGGCAGAATTTACAGGTAGTTGTAAAGCAGCATTCCCAAAATTTTGGAAAATAATGCATCAGAAATTATGGTACATAGATCAAAAAGGAAGGAAAACAACAAAAAAAAAATTCTGATGAACAGCCACCTCACAGGAATACTTTGAATAAATTTTCTAAAATCACTAAACTTCCAGGTACACATGTACATGCCCTACCCAAAAGATTATTGACAAAGTACTTCAAATTTATTAAGTCCACTTTCTCAGCAGCCTTACATCATTTCACAGCTGAAAACAAAAGCCACCAAAAACTGCATCAGTGTGGGTGGTAAAGATCTTACCTCTTACCAGGCTGCAAAATGAGGGGAAAAAAAACCAAACCCAAAAACCATAACCCAGATTGAAGATGATGACCTGAAATATTGTGAATCCGTATTAAAACACAAGTCTCTCATTTCTTATGTAGCTCGGTGTAGCTTCTCTCCTCCATTAACAGCACAACACATAAGGCTACTGCCCAGTAATGCAATATTTGCCAGTCAATGTCAATGTTAGCCATAGCTGTGCTGCAGCATTAACACGTTATGCTCATCCTAAGGCAGTGCAATCCAACTCCAAAGCATCCCCAGCGTGGGGCCCTGGCTCAGTGAAGCTCCTGTGACAAGCACACCCTCATCCACTCACCCAAACCTTTCAGGCAGTTTGAAGTGGGCAGCCTGTAAAACCCCATGATTTCATATCATTAGAAAAACAAGAATGCTTCTTTTTCCATTAGGACATGGCTCTTTATTCTAACCTACATAGGTCAGAACAAAACAATGAAATGTTATTCAGGGAAAACTTATTTTGAGTTGGGTATTTAAAGGTCTCAGAAACATCTTATTTTCCTTCCCCCTTCCCATCTCAGAAGCCTATATAACTGATGCATGACACTAGAGAACATTTTTTACAACAGAAAAAGCATTAAAAATTGTAAAAGAATAAGAATTTTTCGATGTGTTAGAATATTTACAGAAACTGAGCAGAGCTTTAAACAAAATTGGTCTCAAAAGGCAAAAGACTGCTGGTGACAACTTAAAACCATCAAAAGCAAGTCATCCTTGAGCTTCTTTTCCATCTTTCCTCCTCTCTTCCATGCCCCAACACTTTAGCTGAATGCTGGAAGCTGATGGCATACACCTACTTCTTTGGGGAAATGCAATGATGTACTGTTCCAGTTCCATCACAATAATAAAGTGAAACCCTGATAATTAAAAGCATAGAAAGAGAGGATGAACTGGGAGTGCAGTGCATTTGAATTAACTGTGATTTATGGTCATCTGTGTTTAAAAAAAAAGAGATAAAGAATGAGCTGATGAAAAACTCCATTTTCCAACTGCTTCATTTTAATGAAAAAATCATGGAAAAATTATAATGTAAAAATGATGGAGAATAAAATGTTTGATAGTCAAGAAAAAAAATCTGTAGAGATATAAAGAACTTTTCCATCTGGAACCTGTGCTACTCTAAAATACACCACAAAATTTAGCTATTACTCATTCTGAGCTCACAGAGTTTTGTTTGATATTAAAGTGATAACAGCTGAGTTTTCCAGAGATACCGGAAAACATATTATGAAATAGTGGCTCAGAGCATTTCAACAGTGTGTAATGCAAGGGTAGCTAATTTAAGCTTCCCATAAGGGTTTCCATGAATGGAAAGCATTTTGTTGAAGGCTAAAACTTAACTGTTTACTATATTTGCTGAAAAAGACATGACAAATATTTTGGGATTCAAGGAAGAGGAATGACAAGATTTAATCTGAGATGGGAAGGAGGATTCATAATTCAGTACTCACAACATTCGTCCATAACAACAGGTCAAGAATTAAAGTAAACAGTTCCTTGCATAAAGAGGAAAATAATTAAACTACATATCTTACTGTGGACTTGCATTTCCCTCTACAGAAATTATTTTATACAAGCAAAGAAGCTCTTTGAACAACTTCTGCTTTGTTCTTTTGGACTTAATGAAAAGATGTTCCCTAATAACACTGCACAAGCAAATTCAACCATAACCCATCATAACAGAAGTGGTATCGATTGCACACCTTTTTTCTGCAAATCAGCTTGACTGAACTTTCTGTAAGGTTTCTTTAGGGTGGGTTAAGACATGACATTGTTAACTGAGAACCAAAACAAAAACTGAAAGTGAAGCCAGCACTGAAAAGGAATCACAGTTTTCTATTTTTATTCAAATGATTTGAATGATGTGAAATGAGTAGGTATATCACCTTTCTGTTCTTGAACAGGTTTTTAACTAGACCTTCTATTATATTTATATGTTTATGTATGAATATGTTTATAGTTGACAAATATGGCAAGGGAATTTGTTTTGGATTTTAAAATTAAAACTATGTTTCCTTCCCATTCACTTTCTACAAAGGTATCTACAAGAACACATTGGTGAGCTACAAGAAGTATTTGTTGTAGTTCAATAGTTCTCCTCAAAACTCTTCAGTCTCATTTATTAAACAAGAAAGCTGTGGCAGTTTCCCAAGAATAGTAACTGATGGGTGTTTCACACTTGTGCTCAAGGTGAACATTCCTAATGTCCACTGAATGTAAATACTCAAAAATCATTTCCACAAATGAATAGATTATTATTCATTTACCCTATCAGTCTGGAATGAATGCAGCATTCTTCCAAATTCTGTACAATCTGTAAAGCAGCCAGTCATAAAGACAGCAGAATTGTAATATTCTGTTATATTGTCCTTACTGAATACTGCATGACACAGCTGGAAGGTCAAACTGGGACTTCTCTGGCTTCTGTACAAAAGTACTCTATGTTGATAATATGTACATCCTTTGGCTTGCAAAAAGGTTCTAAACATAAACCAAAGTGAAAAAACTAATGTCAATGTTCTGTAATAATGAACTAAAGTACATGCATGTTGTTAAGTAATTATTGAAAATCAGAATATTTTCAAACAGGAGTTGTACATAGAAAGGTATCTATAATACCACCAGGTAAGGCTCTTGCCATTTCCAAAGACAGCACTCTATCAACTTACTGGCAACAAAATTTGATTATTTAAATTTTCATTTTTGTTACTGGCTTCCTCCCCAGAACAACCACTTGTTCTGGTATATATTTTTTTCTTTTTTTAAGTTCCACACAATATTGCCTACATTTCCTACTTGTCCCTTCTTCCCTACAATGTAAGCCAACAGCAAACATGATTTAGTACTGAACCACCTTCCTCCTTTACTCTCCTCTCCCAAAAGTCCAGTGTTCCTGAGGGTTTCTCTGAGTAATGACTCTGCCATCTCTGGAGTTTTACCATGTAGCTTTAGCTAAAAGAAATTCACCATAAATTATTACCTACAGCGTGCCACCAGCAATGATGCCTATAATCTAATGCATAACAGACAAGCATCATTACCCGAGGGATTATTTAATTAATCCTTAACTGGAGCTAGTGCTAAAACTCTCTTATATCCAGTCAGACCGATATTCTGCATAAAGAAACATCTAAGAGGGACACCTTTTTGGTTTCCTTTCCTTTTTTGAACTCTGCATTAATATTCTTCACTTTCCTCTCAGAGCAAGCAACACCACAACTAATGTACATCTGATCTCGCACTGAGCCTTTTACCCTGCAGGAAGATTGTCTTGAAATATTCTCCTTACCCTTCCAATCTAACTCCACATAATCCCTTTGAAAAATTCTCCAGAGTTCTGACTTAGTACATGGCATGAATAACAATTCATGTTGTAAATTAATATATCCAGGAAAAAAAAAAAAAATTCTACTCCTGATTGTCTTCAATATTCAGGAAAAAAATAATTTTCCAAAGGAACAAAATAAGCAAAAAGGGAAAATGTGAAAAACATGAAACAATGGAACAAAATAACTTTGGAACCTACAGTAATAACCTTTAATTCAGTCTTAAATATTAGCTGCCCTTCCACGTGAGACTAATGTAAAGATTAATAGTCTGAACATTATCTTAGCAAGTCTCACATAAGCCCATTGACTTCACTCGAGCCATGTGCACCAGAGCAAGAAAGAACACAGTCAGTCTCATTATAAATACATTCTGTAACATGCCCTGAAGTAAAAAGTTATGCTGTGGGAATGCATTAAAAAATAATGTACAACAAAAAAAAATCTCAAGCATTTAAGAAATAAGTATTCAGAGGTTTTTCTGTCTGAGCATTTCTTTCTGTGCTTTTAGATTTCTTTTTGAGTGGCAAGAGAGTCTGAGCTAAAGCAATTAAATGCAATCCAGGTGCAAACCCTATAACTGTAAACAAAAGTAATGATAATTGAAAATGCCTCAGTGAAGCACTGAAGTCTGATCTTAACTGTTAAAGTAATTATAGCAAGGGCTAACAGTTTAAAATTTTATATTTGTAATGAAGAAGTTACAAGCTAAAAGAATGTCTGACTTGTATAGAAGCAAAATCAGATTTAGAATATAAGTATACACACACATATATATATTTTTCACCCCAGATTTAAGAAGGCCTGTGCACACAGTGCATGCTGACACAAATGGCCAAACTGACCTCTAAGGAGTCTTCACATGGAAAGAGATCTGAGATTAAAGAAATGCTCCGAATACATAAACATCAATTAAAGCATTTTTTGTTTTTAAAGTAGCAGAAAAGAAATCAGATTAAAGCCTGATTCAGTGTGGGTGCAGGTGGGAGGAAGAACCATTGAGATTGGAAAACACTAGTATAAATTTATAGGCAATTGAAGTCTTCTACAAGTCTTTGTTTTTTTGTTTTTTTTTTTTTTCCTGGAAAAACATCTATAATGCAGACAGCATTTATCAAATGAAAATTTTACAGATGAGTAAAGTAACCAATTCAAAAGAGGCTATATATAATATTACCAGAATAGTCCTGCTCTGACTCACCTGTCATTGTAAACCTCAGATTCTTTCCTACATTCCTGGAACCCACCCCCTCATCTACTTTTCCAATCTACACAGTGCCATTTAACATCACACCACACACTTACTAAAACGCATCTATCATTAAAATTGTGAAATAATCCTGAACTGAGTTCACCAAACAGATTTCTTTCTCAAAACCTGTAGGCCAGTTCAGTATTTTTTTTTTTTTGTCTAACGATTTTAATGAAGAGTCTCAATACCTATTTATAATTTTTGCATGAAAAGTACATATGCATAGCACCTTAATTTTCTAAGTTGAAATTATATAGGACATGGTGGAACTTCCAGCTTGCATCTCTGATTGCAGCATTCTGACAGTAATCACTGGGTTTTCACATGCAAATCAGGGTGCCAAACTTACAAACCAGCTTTCCATGGGTAATAAGATCCATATGGATAATTTTGGGAACAGCTGTATGGACTGCATGCAGAGAGCATGACTGGAACCAAAAAAAAAAAAAACCACAATTTTTAAAATATATATTACTGTATGTACACATTTCATATCTGGTCTATTTCTACATCCTTGTTTCTGTTAGAAAGGGAAAAATAACCAGAACTAATGTTCACATATTATAGTATTATGAGGAGTTTGTTTTATTGTTTTATCATTCCCCTAATCCTCTGTTCCAAAAAAGATGTCATACCACTGAACTATTTTAATAGAAAGAGGAAAATTTACTCTTTGGTTTAATAGTAAAAGAAAAACAAACCCAAAACATAAAGACAGCCCCAGACTGAACTGCAGGACAATCCTGATACAAAATGGAAACAAGGTACACTTTTCAAATGCAGACTGTTCAAAACCACTGCATTTTCCTTTTACTGAAGCTTGGAATTAAAGTTGCATGCTTTCTGAAAAATGCCTGTTAGCCCATTTACTGGGATGGCAGAGACCTGCCCATTTTCACAGAGGTTGGACTTTGGTTGTTCTGCAGGTGACCAAAGTGGAATTGGTGATTTAAAAACGTGGCCAAGTGCCCAACAAACCTCCTGCTCCAAGTTCAACCTCAGACCACAGATTCTGTCACCATCTTTAACTCAGAGGAAGAGTTTCCTTGTTCTCAGTAAGTAGTAAAGGTCAGGTACATACAATATTTACAAGCTTACAGAGCACTCTGAGGCAGTTTGGAGCCAGAAATATGGCATGACTTTATTTTAGTGCCATCTTTCTGCAATTTCATTCCAAAGTTCAGTTTTACCACTTTAAAATCGTTCTCAAAGTTTGAATTTCAAATAGCACAATCAAACCTGTCACTTCTGAAGTGCAAAGAATGCAAGGTAGTCGAGTTATTCTACCATAATTTTTGTTATATAGCAGAAGCTGGCCATTTGTCACTTATATTCTACCTGATGTTCAATGTAAGTGAACAACAAATACGCAGCCATTACCTCTTATTCACTAAGGAAGAAAATAAGAGTCTCATCCATTTCAGTTACATGTATTGGATTTCTCAAAACATGCTCTAACTTATTTTCTTTTATATTTATTCTGACCCGTGGATCCAGAGACACTGAGTAAAGAAACTGAATGTAACCAAGAACAAAGGTTTGGTGTATTAAGAAATTACAAGGTTGTTCTGACCTTTAATTAAGTATCTGAGAGGGTGGGGGGGGGAAGTAATTTCAGTTTTTAGCAAGACCCTCAAAACACAAATAAGATTACTGAGAGGTCAGCAACAGTAAACTTGATTTGCACTTTGCAGGCAAGCCAAATCAGCATTTGCACCTCAAAGCCACCTAAATCAGGTGTTGGTTTCCCTTGGCTGTAACACAGAACATGAACATTAGGGAGTTTCTATGTGGTCATTTTTTGTAGCTACAATGAAGAGCGCATGAACAGATGTAGCAAGATAATTTGGGTATACTCTCACCAGCTGTAACTACAAGAACTGAAAAATGTGACTGTCCCAGCAGAGCCACCATGTACTGATGGAGTGTAACCATGGGGTGGGCTCGAGGAGAACTCCATGGTTACACAAATCCCAGAACTGCCTGGGTTGAAAGGGACCCTGAAAATCATCCCATTCCAACCCCTCTGCCATGGACAAGGACACCTTTCCCTACACCAGGCTGCTCAGAGCTCCATCCAACCTGGCCTTAAACATTTCCACCAAAAAGAAAATAGACTTCTGCAGGTCTCCCTAAGCTGATGAATGCCATCCTAGGGCCTTGTTTTCTGGATGGCTCCTATACATAAATATACCTGAATAAAAATCAGATCTAAAGTACTAGAGGTAGTTTCTGAATTCTACATTCACCAAATTAGTTAAATTTAGCCACCATGTGTCTCCACAGCAATTTAAACAACAAATGAAACAGTCGTATTTTACTTCCATGCACTTTCACCACAGCATTATTGTGAAGGTATCATGAGATGCCAAACTTCTCCTAAGTGTAAGGAAAAAGAGAGACAACACAGGACACTGAGTGGCCACTCAATGACAGATGAAATAAATCTAGATGAAGAGGAAGAAATACAAGTGGAGAATTTTTTTTTTTTACGTATCAGTAGTTGTTCAGAAATGTAAACTAGAATTTAGGAACTTTCAGGACAGCAACACACAACACATTTTGCTGTTGTCTAAATCCATGGTCTGTCCACATCAATGCTGTGTGTCATCTTGGTCCCCTATCTCAAAAGAGGATACAGTAGAACTAGAAATGATTTGTAGAAGGGAAACTTAAGATGGACAAAGTTAAAAGACCTTCTGTACAAAAAAAAAAAAAAAAATCCCCACATAAAGCAAAAAACCCCCAGTCCAGTCTCTTTCCAGCAAGACATAGCTCAGGGGAGAAATAACAAACGCCTGTAAAACCACGGTCCTCAAGGTCAAGGTGATAAAAATTGATTCTTCACTCTGTCTTCCAAAATAAGGAGCAGGAGGCATCAACTGAAACTATCAGGAAACAGCTTCAAAAGCAGATGACGTGACTCATCACCCAGCAAACTGTTGATCTGTGAACTTCCTTGCTAATGGATGTTTAGAGAGGCAAAGGTTATATCTCGATTTAAGGAAGACTCTAGATTTTTTTTTCCTAATATACATTTGAGTAGAGGAAGGTTGTTAAAGATGAATAAATACACAGAAACTACATCCAGCCCTGCAGCACTTGATGCAAAGAAGAGCTGGAAAGGTAAAATAGATGTTTCAGCCACTCTCTACGGCCATCACTGTACACAGAATAAGGGTTTAAATGGACCTCCAGACTGACCTGCTGGTCACCACGATGCTAGGATGGATATAAAACTGAAGTATTACAGTAAAGATAGGACAACCTGTACTGTTGCTGTATTATTAAAGGGAATTTAACAAAACAAAAAACCTGCTACATTTAATGTAGGGTAGAATGGTAAACTGAACAGCTTGATAAAGCTCCAGCTGCAAAAGTATTTGGAAATGTTAAATTTTGCCATGTATTTAAGAATTTTGTATTGCTCTATTACTCCCCAGCCATTCTAAATGTAGAGTTTTAGGGCCATTACTACATAACTGAAGTACTTAGGAAAAAAAAATATACAGAATTGCTTTTAATTTTTGTAGGCAACATGTGGCCATTCTCTCATCACACTCCTGTGTTCTATTTTTTGTTGACATTTACTTCAGTTCTCTACATAAAATACAACAGAATCTATCAGCTATCTATCATCAGAATCTATTTATTATTAGATATTGCTGTTTTCTCTGTGATCATATGTACAGTACACCCAGATCCTACAGACTATCCAGATAAGCTGCAGGCAGATGATGGGATGGACAGGGAAGGTGCAACACAAAATAACATTTTCTGGTGAATTTTTCATGACCACATACTGTACATACTTCTAACTCTTACAGCAAAAATGAATAGTCTTTTTAAATTACTGATAAATGCAAAACTTCTTTTTCAAAGAAACAAATCAAGATAGACAGAATATGTTAAAACCCAAAACCCATAACAATGGAGGGAGGAACGTTGCAGGTTGGTTTTTGCCTTTGGTTTTGTTTTTTTTTTAAGTCCATTATGTTTTGAGGGGAGGAATGAAGGAACACAGAGAGATATCTCCCCCAGAATCATGTCTTGTGGCAGAAGACACTAAGATGCAGAAGATCATAGCCCATCTGCCTGTCCACGCCTCAAGCATTTCACATTTTCATAACCGCAAGACTGAATTCTGAAAAATATTCTACAGAGATGAAGCAACTTTTTAATGTTTTGTTTATTCCCCCTCATTTTTTGTTGCTGTTTTCTCCACCTAACACTATCAGGCAAATGACAGCTGGAAACATGATGTTTTAGCCAGGAACACACATCCTGAAAGCAGATGGTAAATAAGCTTACTGCAGAATCATAACTGACTGACAGAAATAATCACATCAGCAAAGCTACCTCAGAGCAAGACAAACACAAGAAATATTTTTCATGGCAAAGTTTACAACTGAGAACATTTTCTTTGCATTACACACCTGATCCTACAGCAGTGATAAAACTGACACATACACCTGAAACTTTATTGTGCTCTCTGAGCAGGCTGTGCCTGAGGCAGACACAGACCTACGGAGCTGAACGGGAGGGATGAGCAGGATGGTGACTGGATTTAGAGACCTTCTCAAGGCTTGGGAAAAGCACAAGTGGGTGTCTCTGTCTGGAGAAGCCCCTGCTCAGGCAAGGATAAGTGTCCCCCCAGGTGGCTGTAAAACACTCCCATGCTGGTTAAATCCCTGCTCCATCCCCACCTTGGTGCAGGAGCAGCTGAGCTCCTACTGCAGATGCCTTCACTGCCTAAATGCCCCAAACTGTTCAGCACAGCACACAGGAAGGAACGTTTGGCTTGGATTGGTGAGATTCTGATAAACTGAATGTGCTTTACAAACCAATTTTAAATCTCTTCTCTCAGCAGAAAAAAAATGGAAGGATGTGACAATGCTTTTAAGAAGGCAGTTGATGATTAAAGAACTCTTCAGAAGGCTGAAAGGTCAAAGAGGATTCCTGTGTTAAAGAGGACTTGTCTCCCTACACAAAATGCTCTCAAAAGTGGAAAAATTCAGACAAAGCTTCTCACACTCTCAGAGAGATTTGATCTGTGCATCTCAGATAAATGAAGAGCTTGCTTTTGGTTAGGTGGAAATTTGAAATATCTTTAGTGCAGCATTTGCCTGTGGATCATTTGTTACAATTAAACTACTTAATGTATTCTAATAGGATTTGTCCTCCTGAGGCATCCAAGTTGTTTATAAATAGCCTAGATAACATGATGCCAAATAATACACACTTATGAAAAAAAAAATCCTATTTCAGCTCAAGATACCTTATTATAGCATTATTGCAAACATCCAAAAAAAGTCAAAGTAGACCACCACAAAAAGATGTTTTATTTAAATTAATCCACATTGGAGATGCTTGCTGGAGGTAAGTTTTTCAATCTTGAAACTATAAAGCACTAACTAGACAGGTAGAAGTGCTTTTTCCTACGAGCTGCTATAAACAATTAACAACACAGAGGAATGTAACCCCAGAAAGTCTCTTCCAAGCTTTAGTAATTTTCATAACTTGCAAACTCAGAAAAGCTCCTAAACAAAGGCCTTTCTTCTGAAGCTATCAAGCTATCCTAAATTTTACTTGCTCCACTTTTTTTTTTCTTTTTTTTTTTTCCTAATATGATGAAAAACAATTTGGCTTTTGTCCTAAGATTATGGGGCTTTGCGGATTTGTTATTCAATATACAGTTTAGTTGCAGGGAAAAAAAGGAATGAGTAACAGATGAGTAACAGAGAAACTGCAGTACGTAAATGATAATAAAATATATAGAAATACACCAGGCCTATGAGACAGGGATGACTTGGACAGCATGGCAGACAGATGCAAAATGAGTTTCTCAGAAAAACTGTGAAATCCAAGCAATTAAAAGAAAGCAAGGAAAACTCAGAAAACATCAGGCCAAACCAGCTAACTTTTTCCTTTTAACTGAAATTTTTTAATTTAGACCCTGATATACTGAAATTACTCTGGCTGAAGGCCACCAAATAGTCAGATTGCTATAGCACATCATCTCTAAGGCTGAGAGAGCTTAAAAGCCTAAATTTCAAGGAAAAGCCTATTTCTGTCTTGCCCCTCCATAGTGGGAGGGTTTAGGTATGAGTCTCTTCTGTGGTGCCGAGTGACAGGATGAGAGACAAGGGGTACAAGTTGGAATGTGGGCAATGCCAGAGAGATGGAAAGGAATTTTGTTCCCCTTGAGGCTGCTAACACACTGGAACAACTTGCCCAGAGGCACCATGGAGTTCTCATTTCTAGAAATATTCAGCAGTCAGCTGGTCGTGATCCTTATAAATCTTAAGTTTTAAAAAAACAAACCAAACCAAACCAAGACAGTCTGTGTCCAAGAATTGTTTGGACCAGACACAGGGTGTGATTCTTGGAGAGTCCTGTGTAAGGTCAGGAGCTGGACTTGATGATTCTGATGGGTCCCTTCCAACTCAGCATATTCTAAAGAAAAACCAACCCACCAAAAAAACCTGTAACATATTCTCAAAGACTGAAATGTTTAACCCCCAGCACTTCAGCAAGTGCTCATTACTTACAGCATAGTGTATTTGGAATTTAATTCCATGGGTGGTTACAAACTTCCAGCTGTTCAGGTACTTTTAGAAGGCAAACAAAGGTGTGCTGACGACACAATTTAGGTTACTAACAACACTGGACAAGCAGTGACCAAGTAACACTAGTAGCCAATACATCAAAACAGCAGAACACATCTTGGTTCCCACATTTTCCTGGGAAATTTCTGTCAGCTTTCTCAAAGACATGTCTAATGGAAAACAAAAGATTCTTTCCATCATTCAGAAGGGCAAAATGTGATAAATGAACTGATTTCCAAGTCTCTGCAACCATCTTGTAAGCTGTGACAATGACACTCTTTAGCCAGGCTTGAGTTTCCGTTCCTTCCTCATTTGTTTGCTCTGACTCTGCCCCAGAATAATGGAAATCTAATCTGGAAAGCCAGAGAGCCACAAGTACCACACCTACTGATGCCTTTTCCTAGTCTTAAAATCAAGAGTCAAACATGGTTGGAAGGGGAAAAGGGATTTTACCTTGGCATTTATTTAAGGATCCTTAGGTGCACCACATCCAAGTTGAATGCACCTCCATGCACCCTGCAATGCACACAATGCCCCCCCTCACAAAAGATCTGGTATAACATTAGAGGTCTTGCTAATTAGCACACAGCTCATTGCTAATGAGAGGCTCAAATGAGCCCCCCCTTCTCCAAGGACCCTTCCCCTGGATGGTTCTATCTCAGTTTACAAAATGTGTTCTGGAGAGGACCTTGGGGTCTGGGCACACTGATCCCGGGCTATGAAGCTTCTAAAATGTTCAGTCTCCCAGCTTGACAAACAAGTCCAAGAATGTCAGCAAAAGCACCAAGAATACAGAAGTTGTAAAAAGGTCTAACAGGGGAAGAAAAGACAAAAATCATCATTGCATCATCCCCTGCTCCACTAAACTGCGTGTTGGGTGGATGGGAGGAAATGTTGTCGATTAGAACAAGTGGGAATCCAACACCAAAACAAACTCTCTCACAGAAACCTCCAACATATGGACCAGCAGTTTACAAGTACATCACCCATTTCAACAGGATTCCTTAGAAAAGAAAAAAAAGCCACCCAAACAACCCACAGCCAGGATGAAGAATTCCATATGGACACTAATAAGGCAGCAGAAGACATAGTTACACCAGCTTGTGTTTAAGCAAGAATATTGTATTACAAACAACTTTCAGCACCAAGTAAAATAAAATACAAGCTCAGATCTTGATGTTTATTAAATTTCTTATACTTTTTCCCTACTTTTTTAATTAAAATATGAAAAAAAGAAGAAAACATACATTTTTTTAGACAAAGGAACACCTGCCATACGCATTTTCAAAAATACCCAAATTACCTAAAATATTTTACCAAAAAAACCTGAAATACTCATGTGAATGGGTTGAATACCAAGTTACACACTTCTATCACTTTCAAAAGAATTATGCCTGCTTAGTGTGAAAAAATAGCAGTTACCTAGAATGAAATTCTATCTTGGTAAACTCCTTGGAAAAGGGTATTAGCTACCTCTCCTTTATCTTACACAGAATTGTCTACACTAAAACACAAACAAAATACCCCCAAAACACCAGCAAAAATGAATTAAAACAAAAATCAAACAACACAACAAAAATCAAGCAAAAGCACAACCAAGCAACTAAAAGCAAACAAAACCAACCACACCCCCCCAAAAAAACCAAAACCAAAAACCAAACCCAGAATGAAATTCCAGAGAAACCCCACCAAGGAAACAAACAAGAATATCAAAACACACCAATAAAACTAACACTGAACAGTGATCACAGCATGTTCACAGCTTCCAGAAATGCTTTAGAGAGGTTACTTTTTTTTTCATTCTTACTGGATACGTAAAAAATTCAAAAGGATGCTTTAGCTTTTATGAGGAATATAAAACAGCAACTGCTAGTTTTGCATGCTTGTCTAAATGTAAATGTAATGGCATGAAACTATTACTGTTAGGCATTCAAAGCCATTTCCTAAACCATCCCAACTGCCAAATCAATCACTGTATTATTAATGTGTCATGTGTGATGTTTTCAAAGAGCTAAATATATCAAAAAAGTCTGAATTACTCTGTTTTACTGTTCATGTTTTTCACTATATATAATAGGTTTCAAGCTATTTCTAAGGATGGAAGTAAAGTTCTTTCAAGAAACACAATAAAGATGCTCTATATCTAAAGCTCCTGGAGTTGCATTTCCAGAAGTAGAAAAGGTGAGCAAAAGGGAATTAACCTGCCTGCTTTAATCTTGCAGCCTCCACACACTGATTCACTGGAAATTCCTTCAAGTGCACAAGACCAAGCAGATAGTGAGCACTGTCAAAGCTGAAAAATCCTTTTCCATGTGGAAAAACCACATTCAGCCCATCCATGTAAAAAAAGTATTTTTCCAGTGATTGGATTATCCACCCAATATATGATAAAAATAAAACAAGGAAATAACAGTTACTAAAATGCAAATTTTTTGGATGGGTGAATATAATGAATTGCCTTGTTCACATTTTGCACTCAGCAGTCATTACTGGAAGGTTGTTATTTTATAATTATAACTTTAATATTGCAATTCAACATACTTGAAATACTAATTTCCTGCATTCTGATCCTTACATCTTATTGCTTTTGTGCCAAATATACATTTGAAGACTGGTATTAGATATGATAAATACATTTTTAAAAGCAATTATGTATATCTCATTGTCAAAATCAGGCACTAACTCTGTTACAAAGATTCAGCACATTAAAAGGAAAAAAAAATTGGCACAAACTAATTAGAGTAGATGACATTCACAAAAAGAAAATAATTGTATGAAGACCTCAAAAAAATTAACAAAATCATCCAATCTTTGATAGAATGATAGACTCATCCAGGATGAAAAGAAGACACTGAAGAATTTAAATGGGACCACAGCGTGATTCCACCTAATTAAGCCTACAGTTATTGCCAAATGATCTAATGGTATTTGCAAAACACTTCACAACACCCAGAAGGTTAAAAACTTTAAGAACAAAATCAGTCAGATTCTTCTTATCTGTATTATTGACAGCAATAGAACCCCACATCATGGCTTGTCACATTATTCAGCTATTTCCCAGTATGGGAAGGTTTGCATACAAATACAGCTCTCCATAACAGAAGGAGGTTTGAGCGCAGAGACAATGAAATCTTTTTTCTTTCTGCATTTTCCCACAAACCTGAGGATCTGTGAATTAAAACACTGGAGCTGACAAACAAGTTTGGCAGACTTTGCATGAGGGATTCAAACTGACTCACACGATATTTCCGTCAGATGTACCTGAACACTTTACAGGCACCATTAAAATGCAAATTATTACACGTGAAATTTGAGGCCCTGCTGGGAAAATATGAAGCTTGCAAATATAATCTGTTGTTGCATGACAAGAACATCAAAAACCCCTGAATGACAAGTGATGTGGCAGACAGGAGAAATAAGAGGGGGACTTAAAACAACATGACCAGCTTTTCCTCCCCTCCCCTTTTGGGGAACGGTCTCTTTTGTGGGACTCCTTGAATAAACTGATGTTGAAATAATGAAAATAAAACTAGATAAAAATGAAGCTTGATTAGTAAACATAAGTATGGCAAATTACTTCTGCTTGGGTTTGTCAAATATTCTTCTTATATTTACAGGTCAGAGTAATAGTCAGAAAGGGATTCTTCAAGCGTCTGAAACTCTAGATGTTGTCCTAGAAGATGTAGAATCTTATTCTCAAATCCACCTCAAGCAATCTTCTGCACGGAGTCAGCATCTTGTGCCTAAACCTACACAGCAAGCTGGAGTACACAACAACCAAAACTCCCAGTGTTGCTTCTGGAATGTTTAACTTCCATCAGTTATATTGATCTATCCTTCTTTTGTTTACCACAGATTTCTGACTGCTTTCACAGCAGAGTGAACAGAGCAATAATGGTAATAATGGCATGAATTCTTCAAGTTTATGTAGGGATAAGCACCAAGCAGGGCTTTTAAATTTTATTACAAGCCATACAAAAAAAGACATGATCAATTAAAAACCCCACATTGTCTGTGGTCAAGGTGAAAAAAAGAAAAGTAACTTTAGAGTGTTTATTTCTAAACTACGAAATCTACTCTTTCCCCAACACTATACCCATACTATTCTTAATTAACTTATGCAAAAGAAAATTTTTGAACAGGACAAGCCATTTGTGACCTTCTTAATAAGATTTCAAGACAGTCTTCCATCGGTTATGTGAAGTCACACACAAACTAACACTGAAGGTGATGCAGTAGCGATTCTTCCCCCCATCCCACTCCCCAAAAAAGGATGGCTATTTCCATAGTTAGTTATCTTGCCATAAATTTCTCAAAGTACCTTTGTTTACATGCATTCTTTGACACGGTACTTTGCTCCTCTTTTGTCCATGAGGGAAAGAAAAAAAAAAGGCAGAAAAATACATGTTTTGCTCTATTTCCCTTCTGTGGGAGCAGAATTTTCTTATCAAGAGCCGGTTTACCTTGGGACAACCTCTCAGATGGCCTAAATTCTGGGTATTTGTCTCTGATACTCATTCTGTGTTTCCTGAAGGGCTTCTGGATTTAACCCTGCTGACACAAGCTCCTTTAAAGGAAAACCCCTAATACTGACAAGCAAGCCAACAATTGTTTCTGTTTCCCATGTCAAGCACCCAGCTCCTTTGAGGTTTGCCCTGCACTCCAAGCAGCTCTTTCCCAGATAGAAGGACTAGGCCATACACTGCTTTCAAGTCCATCTCGACCACCCTGTATGTGTGCCCATGAGTTTAATGAAAGCAGCTTTAAAAGATGACACATTCCAGATCTCAGCAGCTGCACTAAGCAGCCAAGAAGTATTTCAAGTGGAAGCTGTATCTAACTACAAAATTCAGAACATTTTCCTACACTTAGAGACTTAATTTTCCAGTATTTGGGATACACACCTCCTTTTGAAAATGCACAGTGAGCAAAGGAGGTAGAAACCTCTCTTACTTTAGGCAAGGTAAAAAGAAAAAGGTTTTACAAAGTGATTGAGCATCACAAAAGGACCCTGCGGTGTCATCTCCACCCCTCAGTCACCAAAATTCCACCAAAAGGGTCACAAGGAACCTGATTTTAACCTTACATTGTGCTTTGAAGAGGACATTGAACAAAGTGTCTCTGACGTCAGAATGCCAGGGAAGCTTTCCTAAGCTCTTCCCAGTGAAAAAGCAATTACACAAAGCATTTATGTCAAGCCCTGCTTCAAGTACAAAAACCAGAAGATTTGGATTACACTTCCAGTAAATATCAGTATTTTCAAGAGCTTTATTTTAAACTGCAGATCAGATACTAAACCACGTTCTATTTGGAATGAAGAGATGTGCCTAACACTCCCTTGAAATGCTTTTCAGCCACAAATCTGCAAAATGCCACTCCTGCCACTCTCACAGAGCTGGCTGTAATTAAATAGACAATATAATAGCTGCCACTATTGTACACAAAGCATCCACTTGGAACCATACTAATAGAAAAAACCAGAACTCTATGTTCCAAACTGACCAGAAAACAGAGTATTTTATATTCTGCAATCTCCCAAAGTAATCTACATGTTAATTTAAAAAAAAAAAAAAAGTCAGATTCCTTCCCAAAGTAACATATGCTTTTTAAAAAAATGCAATCAAACAACCAAAACCACAAGTCCCATCCAGCCACTAAAGAAAGGAAATAAATCTGAGCAAATCTGCTTTTCTTTTTCCCCCTTAGTTTTCTAGTCTACTACATGTTCCCAGGGTCTCCAGTTCAACTTTTTCAGTAGTGCTTCAGAAGTATGAAGGCCTGTTAATTTTACTTTGATGCTTCGAAAACATAAGCGTTTCTTTTCACTAAATCTGTCTTCTAAAAGCAAACTGGTCTGTTGGCCTGTCAACGACCTTAGTAATGCATTAGGAAAAATAATTAAAATGAAAACAATATGCTGATAGCTTACATGTCTCTCAGAATCAAATAATTCCATACCTTTGGCATTTAGCTTTCCTAATAAAAAAATTTTAGTAAATATTTCATAAGTAGATAATTCCTATTCATGGACAGAAATGGTATTACTGCTTAATTTTGCATTTTTCAGAGCCAAAAGAAACTTGCCAAAAGCTGGCTAGCCCACAGACTCGGAGCCCTCTTCTTCCTGACACTGGCTCTGCAGAGCTTTAACTCTTCTGGTCACTTTGTACCCACACTTATATTCTTTCACCGTGGCAAGGATTGCCTGGCAGTGCTTTGCAAAGTGGAACAAACTACTGGAAGCAATCTGCTCCCCAATAAAACTGCAACACTGCTTATTTTTGATGCCCTCTGTTAGAACAGCAGCACTGGAAATTCTAATAAGAAAGCAACTAGAAAGCAAAGTGACATTTCACTAAAAGGATCAAAAAGGCCAGCTCACATATTTAGACTGTTTAGAAATTGAATTGCTGCATGGCCAGCACATAAAGCTGCCACAGTTTAAACTACTGCTGCTCACCAGGATTTTCAAATGACACCCATAGGCCCACACTGATTTTTGGTTTTTGTTTTCTCAGAGACCATCTACTCAAAAAACCAGATGACTTTAAAAGGAGTTTTTTTCATTATGCTTATTTTATTATGACTATTCTAGTCCCATCAGAGAAACTCCTGTACGAGATTCACTTCCTTTCAGTGAGGTAGTACTTAAGTCCAGCCCTACAGGTTTCTAGAAATCTGTAAGCCACAACCCTGACTGGTACACCTAAGTAGAGTTCTGCTGAGATTAACCAAAAAGAAAACCTCAATGGTGCTTAAAATATAATTTTTAAATTACTGTTAAAAATAGCTTGAAATAGCTGAATAATTGAACAAATCTGTTTTTATAAAAACCAAAGAAAATTAAAACTACTGTAGTGCTAAATGTCAAAGTGCACGGAGGAAAACAAAGTAACAGGCAGCTGAATGAAATTTCTATTGTTACCTTGCAGGAAATGAAGACTTCCCAGCTAATTGCTTTGTTCAGTACAAAGTTGCATTGATATGCAACCAACTTTAGGGGTAACTAAACTTAACTCGACTTTCTTTAAATACAAGAACAACAAAACCCCCAAAGATTAATGTCACCCCTTCCTGAATGATCAATAAATGTGTGGTACTGAAGTTCTCCACAGAAAACACTGCCCAAGGGCACACTGCTGAACCTGTGACCCCAGACTGCATGGACAGGGAAGGATGGCAATCACCTGAATGAAACCCACTTCTGATGAAGGATCAAAGAGAACTTCACAACCCAAGCCTCAAAGTCAATCACCACGAGTGGCACTAGAGTTGGTCTTTTCAGGCTTCATGTTCCCTGTTCAGAGGAGCCAGCAGAGCCCAGCATACAAAGTCAGAGAGGACAGAATGCCAGGTGTGGAAGGACTGGCTCAGCCTGCAGCACCCTAAGCTGATCAGGCTTCAGAAGGATCAATATCCTCAGAACCTGACTCTGAAGAATTGCCTTGTGTGCACAGAACCTGTACCTTCTACTCTTTAGCTCCAGCTCAAAACCCTGGTACAGCACATTTATTCTATGGAGCATCTACAGAGACCTGCACATATGCAAAGTGTAAATATTTTGCTAGAATGCTGATCTGAAAAAACCTTGAAAAAATAGAGGAAAGGCATTACATCTAAAAGCAGGAAGGAAAAGAGAGAAAAACACTACTTCCAAGAGCAATTCTTAAACAAGGTATCTTTACAGCTCACTGGTTAGAGGCTTTGATGGCCCCAGATAATCTTTAACCCTCAAAGCTATAAAAGAATAAAACTTCACTTAACTTTCAAGTGCAAATATATCCTAATCTAATTATTCCTGGTGTGTTTGTAGAATACTTATGCAGCCTAGAGCTTAAAATATTTTGTGTTTGTGGCAGCAGATGGGCTCTATTTCTTGATAAGTTTGGTTTGGATGAGAGATAATGTCTAAATCTAGAACATTACAACACATACCTTTAGATGTAAAAATGTAAGATGACCTTTTATGCGTCATGTCTGCACAATACGCTGTCAAGTTGTTTAAAAAAAAGATGCAGAATACAGGGAATAGATTAAAAAGAAAAAGCAAACCAAAGACACACTTTGTCTTCTTAACACTTATAAAAGATACAGAGATTCACTTTCACATTCTGTGTCCACAGTAAGAGAGAACTTTCTGTAGCATAAAACTTTGGTAGAGAATCCATTTAGAGATATTAGAGATATTTATAACAACTAAAAACCTGGCCAATAATGGAAAGGTTTTGCAAAACACATATTTTTTATTTTAAATCAAAAGTCAAATTAATACTGCTGATGCATATAAACGTTGTAAGTGAACATGATTCTTGCAGCATGCTAATAAATATAATTTGAAACTCTGCTCAAGAAGCAGGAGCTGCCAATAAAACTTATTCCCAAACCATATCACCTCCAAAAAGAAGAAATTATCTGTATAAAGAACCTTTACCTGCATGCTCTTGCTTTTCTCCATGTGTCATAAGGATAGATTTCAGGCTGTAAAGTTGCTCAAAATGTCATTTATGACTGAAAAACCAAATTAATTCCTGAAGAGGTTGTGGAGAAGACATACAGACTGTAGAAAAGAGTGGCTGTTAAACACTACAGAATTCCTGAGTTTCTGGAATGATCCTACACATTGGAAAAGTTGGATGTGCTGTCTATCACACTGTGCTTCCCTGTGGCAGAATTTTTTGCTCCCTGTAACCAGCAACATGGAGCTCTACAGCAAATCAAACTTCTTGCTATTCACAGCGTAAAATAAAATAAAAATCTCCACAATGCCTAGCAATGCTAGAGCTAAAAGAAACAAATGGCCCCAGGCAAGAAAGTCACAGCTCATTTTTTACCAGCACAGAACAAGCTAATACTGTCTAAAAGGAAGCCAATAGCCCATCAGAATTGCTGCTCTCAGCAGATGAGCGTGCTCACATCCATGGCTGGGCAGCTGCCTCTGAGACACATTGAATTTAACCATAATCAGCACACAGAAGCTTGATTTTAATCCATTCAAAACTGCAAGGCTGCTGCACAACAATAGCGGTGTCCTTGCCACATGGCTCATCAGAGGAATAAATTGAGTCAACTTTGGTAATAAAATGCAGAGTGTGAATTAAAGTTATAATTTGCTGATGTTTATTGCTTAACACACCTTCTTGAAGCAAAAGTGGTTTCGTTTTGAGTTAGTGGTGTGTTCAGCAGAATTTCAACAGGGTACTTTTGACTTCAGGAACCTCAGCCAGGTAGTCCTCAACAATTACTACATTTGGATTTGAGTGACAACGTGGCCCCATGAGCCACTGTCCCTCAGAAACAACCCCAAGCCACAGACCCCGTGCTTCTAAAGTCCATGTGCAATTCTCTTCATCCAGGTCTTTGTTAAGGCATCATCTACCTTTGCTAAATTCTCCCTCAGCAATTTCAAGCCAGCTTGGCTCATTTTGAACAGATAGGATTTTTCACACAGTGCTCCACAACATCTTAATAACCACGACCTCCAAACAAGGAAGTTTTTAATCTCAGATATTTTACAAAAACCTACATGGATCGAGTTCTAAGTAACTAAGGAAGCATAGAAACCAAATTGTACTCTCATTCTTATCTTAAAGATAACCATAATTTCCTTTCCTTCATTCCTTTATTATTTTTCATTTTCATAGGTTCCCAGCTCCTAGGTTATGGGTAGTACCCACAGCACAGCTGCTAAAAATACTCCTAATTCTTCTGGAAGCTCTCATGGCTCAGTTGCAAATATGAGAATGAGTTTATATCATTTGTTACCTCCATTTTTTTCAAGCTTAGCTTGGCAGACTGAAAAGGTCTAGGGAAAAAAAAGCAATAAAGGTCCAGTGCATCTGAAGACCAGGAAACAGATAAGGCAGATGGAGTTAAGCCCATGGACATTCACTGAACCATCTGGGCAACAGCTCTAACTCAGTAGTTCAGACCCCACGAGCCCATAACCCAAAATGATGGTGGGTCCTCTGACAGTCACAGTGAAACACTAAGTACAGAAGGGAAGGGTTGCTCCCTTTGCACTGAACGAAACTCAGGCACTGAGAAAACCAATTGTTTGAAATAAATATGTGGGCATAGGAAACAGTGCAGTCAAATCACAGCAACAAAATCTCAGAGAAAAGGCTGTCCTGCTATGGTGAAGCTCTGCAAGGCAAGAGAGACATCAGCCTCAGTGTCACTGCTGAATCCACTGCTGAATCCACCGTTTTCAGTTGTCTAGAAAAAAAAAATCAAACTGTAAGCAAGAGATGGCAGCTGCTGAAAGTCGTGCAGAGCTACAGCAGGAGAGGCGAGTGCAGGCTCAGAGCTGTTAGTGAAGCTGGGTGTTGATCCCTCCCTTAAGTAAGCAGAAGAAATCAATATAACTGAATTGTGGAGCTATTTCTGTGTTCTCGGCAATGAATCTGCTTGTGCCACGGGCTTTCACATGGGGGATTACTAGAATTAAAACAGAAACCTTTTATTCATGAAATAAGTGGATAAGTGATGAAATTATAACAGAAACCTTCAAGGTTGAGACCTAATAGTATGTCTGGAAGGAGCCCTTATCTTTTACAGTGTGAAGTAAGTCTAAATTAAAATGTGATTCTGTAGTTCAGGCAGCTCAAATCAAGTACCAAAGAGAATTGATTCCTCCTCCTACTTGCAGTAATTCAGATCAATGCCAGGGGATGAAAGCCCAAACATGCCTTCTACTGAACAAAGCACCATGAGCCAGGACTGAAATGCATCATCTCTGACACCTCAGCCTCGGATGAAAGGGTGGATTCTTGCACAGGATATTCTCTTGACCCTTCACATCACTTGTACATGGCTGAAAATACAAGGCACCTAACCTATTATTTCATCTCCAGAATTGTTTATGTGCTCTGAAAGAGAGGCAGGCACTTACCCAGCAGAGGCAAATTACCAGGCAGCAATAGATACAATACTGCACAGACACACAACAAACTGGCACACAGCCCAGAACCCTACAGAGAAAATAATAGTTTTGGGTCTAAAAGCCTCAGAAGACCACATCAGGGTTTTGCACCAAAGAACAGGAACAGGAAACTAACTGCTCTGTAGCCTTAAACTTTTATTTGGCAGAGGAGGCTGGCTTATAGGTTACAAATTACACATTTATATCTACTAAAATTTGCCTACCAAATAATGAATGTAAATTCTTAAACCCTCCTGCTTTCCCAAACAGCAGGTGGAAGCTCAGCCCTTGCAAACTACGTCATTTGCTCCTCTTGCACAGTAGGTACCCAACAGGCTGGAAGCGGGGACTGAAGTTTTCCAGGGATTAAAGAAAGCCTCTGATCTTCAGACACAGCTCTTGGCCACCGTGGGGGACAATTTATTAGTTCTGTTGGTGAGGGAACACAGAGGAGTGCTGTGTGCATCAGTAAGCAGAGCAGAGCGTGTGTGATTCACGTGCTGCTGAACGCAAGAGTGAAGCTCTGCAGAACGGAATTTTCCACGTGTGTCACTGCTTGCAGCTTCAGATGCACTGGGAAATTATTGGTTTTTTTCCTTAGTGCAAGAAACACAAAACCCACATGTGTGATACAGAGCATTGAAAAATACGATTTCTCTTTATTTTTTTCTAGTGCAGACATGTCTGCTAACAGGGCAGTCACAGCCTGACCACCCAAAAACATGGACCTTCGCCTTTAATGGGCCTGAGGGCTTTTCTCCAGAAAGTTAAGAAAAATAAACTTAAAATAAGCATAAGCTCACACACAATTTGGTTTTTTAAATATTTGTTTTGTCGTATGCAGGAATGCAAGAAACCAGAACTAGGTCCAGAAGTAGATTAGGATGATTTAAACTTTAGTATAGGAAATAACCCAAATTATTTCTTTGTGGGAACCAGGAACTCCAAAAGCCGCTCCAGCCCCAGCCCTCAAGTGGCTAGAGGAGTCCCTTGCAGAGGAAAGCCTTGGGGGCGAAGCGTAAAGAAGTTTTTTTTCTTTTTTGAAGAATATTGGTACAGTTATCTTTCCCCTAAAAGACA